>AWOL01S0035059.1:3904-17355 GCA_000715115.1 Nicotiana otophora
ATGCAATCAAGCTTTCTTTCATTCTCGATTCTCTTTTCTGTTCTCTTTCAATTGCTCTTGACATTGGTTTTCCCGTACGGCACTGACAATCTAGTCTAGCATACGGAGGGGACCTCAGTTAGCGGACAGCAACCGTATTGACATCGGTTGCTTAGCCTTACGTCGCCCTTCCAAGGAACTTCAGGAAAGCGGCGCGTAACAGTAATGATGAGAGGTTAATGTAAATTAGGCTTGCTCGACTGGGTTTACTCGGTTGAGCGTCAGTCGCGCTCCACGATTTCGGGGCGTGACATGAAAATCACCCAAAACTTGCCTCAATCTGAGCCCCAAATCGTTAAAAATGGAAAATAGGACGAAGTCCCATTTTCTGAACTTAAACATTCTGTCCAGTGGTTTCTTCTTCGCGAACGCGACCCTTACCTCGCGTTCGCGAAGCACAAAAATGTGCTGCCCAACTTTCCTCTTCGCGAATGCGACCTACGCTTCGCGAATGCGACCTACGCTTCGCGAATGCGAAGCTTTGCAAACTCAGACCTTCGTGAACGCGTCCCTTACCCCGCGAATGCATAGAACAAAAGACTGGGGTTCCCAGCTGCCTCACTCTCCTTCGCGAACTCGATGCCACTTACGTGTTCGCGATGCACATACTGCCCTACCCTTCGCGTTTGCGTTCTCTCCTCCACGAATGCGTAGAACACAAATCTCACCAGCTCAGAACACTCTTCGCGAACGCGAGGCTCCTCTCGTGAACACGAAAGAGGAAACCAGAAAAATTGCAGCAGCAGATATCAGCTATCTCACCAAGGCCAAAAATGATCCATTAACCATCTGGAATACGCCCGAGCCCCTCGGGACCTCAACCAAATATACCAATAAATCCTAATACATCATACAAACTTAGTCGAGTCTTCAAATCACATCCAACAACACTAAAAATTCGAATCACACATAGGTTCAAGCCTAATAAACTTGTAAACTTTTAATTTCTACAAACGACGCCGGAACATATCAAATCAAGTCCAATTGACCTCAAATTTTGCATGTAAGTCATAAATGGCATAACATAGATATGAAAACTTTCGGAACTGGATTCCGACCCCGATATCAAAAAGTCAACTGTCCGGTCCAACTTCCAAACTTAAATTTCTATTTTAGCCATTTCAAGCCTAATTTAACTATGGACTTCCAAATAAAATTTCGAACACGCTCCTAAGTCCAAAATCACCATACAAAGTTGTTGGAATCATCAAAATTCTATTCTGGGGTCATTTTCTCAAAATGTTGACCGAAGACAAACTTAGCATTTTAAGGCCAACTTAAGGAATCAGGTGTTCCAATTTCAATCCGAACACTTCCAAATCCCGAACCAGCCATCCCCGCAAGTTATATATTTATAAAAGCACATACGGGGAGTTTTATTTAGGGAAATGGGGTTCTAAAAATAAAAATTACCGGTTGGGTCATTACAAAGGAATAGGCGTGAGAAGTAGTAGGTAAGGGTTTCATCATTAGAATGTTACCTCTCATTCCATTGTAGGCTTCATTCAGTCCCATAAGAAATTGAAGCAATTTTTGGTCTTCATTCACCTTATGGTTGTGAGTTTTAGCACCACACTTGCAATCACAACTACAAATCATAAAAGTATTAAGCACCTTCATTTGATCCCAAATCCTTTTAAGCTTGTTAAAATAGTTGGCAACATCAGAAGTTCCCTGACTGATTTTATTTAACTGTCTCTGCAGCTGAAACAATTTTGTGCCATCGGCTTATCCATACCTTTGCTCCAGCTCTTGCCAGAGTTCCTCAGCAGTTTGAGAGTAGATGACACTTTCTGCAATTTCCTTGCTAATAGAGTTGAGAAACCAAGAAAGTACCATGTTATTGCATCTCTTCCATTGAGTGAGTAGAGCAGACTGAGAAGAGGGTGGAGGACAGGCACCAGTGATGAAACCGAGCTTATTTTTGGTTGACAAAGCAATCAAGACTCCCCTCTTCCAATTCCCATATCTTGTGCCATCAAAAATGGTGTTGATAAAGTTCATCCCTAGGCTATCAGATGGGGTAAAAAAATAAGGATGAGAGATACCAATCTGTTGAGTAATGGTAGGAGCTGAAGAACCAGTGCCATCATCCTTAGAAACAACTGAAGGTGTAACTGGAGTTTCGTCTCTCATTGTTCAGATATAGATCGTGAGGCAAAGAAGAAGAAGAAGAAGAAGAAGAAGAAGAAGAAGAAGAAGAAAAGGAAAAGAATAAGAGAAAAGAAAAAAAATATACTGGATCTCAGAATTGCTCTGATACCATAAAGGATTTAGGAGAAATCATGAAGTATTCTGGAGAAATCATTGTGGGAATTTTCTTTCTATATCATTCTATATGTCATCTGTACAGTGTGTGCTCTTTATATACAAGTAAAATTGCTTAACAAGGCATCTTTATAATCTAACAAACTCTAACATAATTGTAAAATAAATAATTGCTAAAGGTAAATATTTACATGGTAAAATCCCTAATCTACCCTTAATGTTGTTTCTAGAACTCCACAACTGTTCAGCTTATGAGACGCATGATGTAGGACACACGTCTTAATCATAGCAATCTTTGAGAACCTTAGATGTTCTCTCTCAACTAGGTCACGTCTCATTCTGTAATCGGAGACTCGTCGAAAATGGTAGAAGGGGGATTTTGTCCGGCAACAATTCAAAATTTTAAATTTTTGGATTTAGGTTCGTACTTCTATCGCCTTCATCTAATTTATTGTGTTTAAAATTTTTTATTTGTATATATTTAGGAAATTTCTTGTATATATACATAATCTAAGTAGAAAGTTTTAGCTTGTCCATTGGATACGCTCCTGCACATAACCTTTCTCTTTTTTCTTTTCTAAATAAATTTCTTTTGAGAGTGTAAAATGCTGAATAGGAGAAAATCGGAGAAGTTAATTCTATGTGAGATTTAAGTACAAATTATTAATATTTAATTAATTTTAACAATAATCGGTAATTGACTTTTAGTTTCCACCCCAAACAAGAATTTCAAACGTTCACTATTGAAGAACTATGATGTTCTTGGTGAGGAAGAAGCCTTTTTTTTCTAACTAAATAAAAAATAAAAATAATATTTGAAGACTAATTCCTTAGGCGGACAACCGGCGCAATTATTTAGATGACTTGAGAAGGCCCTTTTATTGGGCTCTTAGTTATCCCAAGGTTTTCAGAATATAGAAGGAAGATAAATTTCTGGAAGAATATTTGGTTCCTTCTCTTTCAAAACGATATGGTAGGCTGCCTACATCACACCTCCTTGGGGTGCGATTGTTTTCGGACCTTGGGTGAACGCGAGATGCTTTGTGCACCGGGCTGTCCTGAGCTCAAATAGCCATCCTCCTAATTATATAAATTAAAAATACCCTACGGATGTATAATATATGTATGTATAATCTACAACAACCAAGTAAAATCCTGCCAGTGGGGTCTGAAAAGGGTAGAGTGTACGCAGACCTTACCCCTACCCCGGAGGGATAGAGAGGTTGTTTCCGAGAGACCCTCGGCTCAAAGACAATAGATTTGTGACAACAACAAACACCAGAAAAATAATATCAGCAACGTGAGAGACAACAAATAAATGGAAAAACAATAACACAAATATTGTGCAAAAGTGTGAAACACAACATAAATCGCTAGCAGTCCTAGACAAAATACTAACAGACTAGCCAGTACAAAGATGAAAACTGTTCGACTAGCCCTTTACCAACAACCCTAATGCTTGACCTCCACACCTTCCTATCAAGAGCCATGTCCTCGAAAATATGGAGCCGCACCATGTCCTGTCTGATCATCTCGCCCCAATACTTCTTAGGTTTCCCTCTACCTCTTTCCGTACCTGCCAAAGCTAACCGCTCACACCTTCTAACTGGGGTATCGGGGCTTCTCCTCCGCACGTGCCCGAACCATCTAACTCGCGCTTCCCACATCTTATCGTCCACCGGAGCCTCGCCCACCCTCTCCCGAATATCTTTATTTCTAATCGTATCTAGCCTAGTGTACCCACACATCCATCTTAACATCCTCATTTCTGCTACTTTCATCTTCTGGACATAAGAATTCTTGACTGGCCAATACTCAGCTCCATACAATATGGCCGGTCTAACCACCGCTCTATAGAACTTACCTTTAAGTTTCAGTGGCACATTCTTGTCATACAGGACTTCAGACGCAAATCTCCATTTCATTCACCCCACCCCAATACGGTGCGTAACATCCCCGTCGATCTCCCCATCTCCTTGGATAATTGACCCTAGGTACTTGAAACTTTCTCTCTTAGGGATGACTTGTAAGTAAAGCCTCACCTCCACGTTCACTTCCTCCGTCACGTCGTTGAACTTACACTCCAAATATTCCGTCTTAGTCTTACTCAACTTGAAACCTTTAGACTCCAGGGCCTGCCTCCATACCTCTAGTCTCCCATTAACGCAGCCTCGCGTCTCATCAATCAGAACTATATCATCAGTGAACAACATGCACCATGACACCTCCCCTTGAATATGGTGTGTCAGTGCGTCTATCGCCAGGGCAAATAAGAATGGGCTGAGCGTATATCCTTGATGTAACCCCATAACCACCGAAAAAAGCTCTTAGTCACCTCCCACAGTCCTAACTTGAGTCATAGCACCATCATACATATCTTTTATCGCCCTAATATAAGTTACCGGCACACCTTTTACCTTCAGGCATCTCCAAAGAACGTCCCTAGGGACCTTGTCATATAACTTCTCTAGGTTAATAAACACCATATGCAAATCCCTCTTCCTATCCATGTACCATTCCACCAACCTCCTGATAAGGTGGATAGCTTCCATAGCAGAACGACCCAGCATGAAACAGAACCGATTTTCTGATATAGACACTGCCCTCCTTACCCTCCCTTCCACCACCCTCTCCTAAATTATCATGGTATGACTTAGTAACTTGATACCCATATAGTTGCTACAATTCTTAATATCACCTTTATTCTTGTACAACAGAACCATCGTACTCCATCGCCACTCATCTTGCATCCTTTTTGTCCTGAAGATAACATTAAACAGCCCATTCAACCACTCCAAGCCTGCTCTACACGCATACCTCCAAAATTCTACTGGAATCTCGTCTGGTCTGGTCGCTTTGCCCCGACTCATCTTATGCATCACTTCTACGACCTCCTCAACCTTAATACGCCTACAGTACCTAAAGCCGTGGTGACTCTCAGAGTGTTCCAATTCCCCTAACATGATGTTCTGTCCCCCTCTTCATTCAAAAGTTTATGAAAGTACGATTTCCATCTTTGCTTAGTTTGGGCCTCTTCCATCAATATTCGACCTTCTTCGTCTTTGATGCACCTCACTTGATCCAGGTCGCGAGCCTTTCTCTCTCGCTTTGGCCAGCCGAAACAACTTCATGTTCCCACCTTTGCCCCCCCCCCCCCCCCCCCCAGTTCCTCATACAGCTGACCGAATGCAGCAGTCTTAGCCTCTGTGACCATTAATTTCGTCTTTTTCCTAGCCTCCTTATATCTTTCTATGTTCGCTCTCCTCTGCTCCTCGTCGGTGCTCTCTACTGACTTAAGGTAAGTCGCTTTCTTTGATTCCACTCTACCTTGGACCATGTTATTCCACCACCAGTCGCCTCGGTGCCCGCCAGAGTAACCCTTTGAGACCGCCAATACTTGTCTTGCCGACTCCCTAGTACAATCCGATGTCGACGTCCACATAATGCTAGCATCCCCACCATTCTTCCAGGCTCCCATAGCCGTCAACCACCCCTCTAACTCTCGCGTATTATCCTTAGTCAAAACTGCCCACTTGATCCTTGGTTGACCCCATATAGACCTCCTCTTCCTATTTATTGAGATATAGACGTCTATCACCAGGAGCCTATGTTGTGTCGCGAGGTTCTCACTCGGGATTACCTTACAATTCTTGCACAATCCCCTATCACACCTTCTGAGGAGGAGATATTCAATATGAGTCTTAGCCACCATACTCTGAAAAGTAACCAAATGCTCCTCCCTCTTCGGAAAAATAGAGTTCACGATTACCAACTCAAAAGCTCTAGCGACATCCAACAGTGAATTACCACCTCCGTTCCTATCCCCAAAGCCGAAGCCAACGTGCACCTCGCCATAACCACCAACAGACGACCCAATATGACCATTGAAATCTCCTCCTATGAATATCTTCTTTATAGGCGGAATATCCCGCACCACCTCATCCAGCCCCTCCCAGAAGCGTCTTTTAACCTCCCCGTCCAAGCCCGTCTGCGGCGCGTAAGCGCTAATGAGATTCAGAGTGCTTCCTCTAACTACTAACATAATCGCCATCAATCTATCATTCACCCGCCTAACCTCCACCACTGACTCTTTGAGCTCCCTAACCAACAAAATACCCACTCTGTTCTTTCCCTTTACGACTCCGGAGTACCATAATTTATACCCGTCTGCATTCCTCGCCTTCGATCCTACCCACCTAGTCTCCTGCACACACGTTATATTGGCCTTCCTCTTCTGGAGAATCCTCTCCAGCTTAATAGACTTACCTGTCAACGTCCCTATATTCCACGATCCAATTCTCAACCTACAGGCGCCCTTGTTCCTCTTACCCTATTTGGGCCCCGTCACACCCCCTGACCCTTGCCCTACCCCCCTCCCCACTGGACACCCTCCCCGAGGACATGACCCTACTCTTCCATTACAAACCACAGCCGCTATACCTACGAAAGTCTAGAAAAAAAAAGGCAACACAGAACAACAAAGGGAACACACAAGTAGGAGACTCGAAGGGAACAAATAGTAACTGCAAGCCCACTACTAGATTGACTAGACTAGTATGAATTACTACGACAACAAATTAACTAACACATGAGACAGAGAAACATGAGGCAGGAGGTACCAATTCCCGCATATAGAACCTGGACTTTCGACTTGGTATACTCATGATGCTGTGGAACCCGAGTATAGTAGCTGCTCTGCTACGTTTGCGCGTGCACCTCCCTTTCATCACTAAACAACCACAAAAATGATACCTGCAAAACACACACACACATATACACCACGAAACCAAGAAACATATAGGAGGATCGGACTGTCACTATCACCAGCGGCAGAGAAACCCGGATCTGATGATGACCCGCTTGAAGTCGCCGGACCAGTCTGGTGTCGCCGGAGAACAGCGACGGCACCAAGAAACGGCAGCAGAGACAGGTGTGACAAAGAAGGAGCACCTAAAAAGGGGGTTAGGAGTTGGGACTACAACCGGAACTACAAAGAAGAAGAAAGAAGGAGCGGCATCGGCGGTAGGACGGTCGCCGGAAAAATTCTACCGCTAGGGTTATGAAAGGGGAGAAGAGAAGGGGGGGGAAGGAAAAGCGGCGGAGAGAGAATAGGGAGAGAGGGAGGAGGGGGTGGTGCTTACCTGCCCTGCTCGTTAATGCCAGTGCCGGAGCTGGAGGGATTCACCAGTGAAAGTGGAAGTGAGCATTATGTTTTGAGTGCCGAAGAGAGAGAGAGAAGAAGCGCGTTGATTCATCAAAGATATTACCTATGTATGTATAATCCATATATAATATATGTATAATCATGTAAAATCAGTGTATAATCTATATATAACTACTAGAAAAAGTAAATAATGCATCTGACTAGCTATTCGTGTAAGATCCATTATTTACTAGTCATTAGTTACATTTTCTCTACTGGGGTATTTTTCTAGTCATTACTTACATATAAGTTGGATTATATTAGAAAACTATGTAATATTTGAAACGTAAAGGAACGTACCTAGGTAAAACTTGAGAGAGGGCACACACAATACAAAAATTCTCCCTATTTAAATTATTGTTTGAGAATTACTTTGTTTGACCGTCTAGGAGCAAAATTTTGAAGCAATAGACTACCATTTTATTTATCATTTGATGTTTGGATTTTGTTTTTTCTTAGTTTTTGAAAATTAAATTTTGGAAAAGCTTTTGGATAACTATATATTAGGGGTACATTTGCATTACATCTTGTGAAAGTATTTTTGAGAATATTTGTATTGAGAAATATCGAGTTAGATGAATTGGGAAACTCCGAGAGTCACCAAGACTTTAGGTACTGTGGGCGTATTGAGGTGGAGGAGGTCGTGGGAGCAATGAGTAAGATGAGCCAGAGCAAAGCGACTGGACCAAACGAGATTCCAGTGAAATTTTGGAGGTATGAGGGTAGAGCAGGTTTGGAGTGGCTGACTGAGTTGTTTAATGTTATTTTCAGGACGAAGAGGATCCCAGATGAGTGGAGGTGGAGTACGATGATCCCGTTGTACAGGAGCAAAGGGGATATCTAGAATTATAACAACTATAGGGGTATTAAGTTACTAAGTCATACCATGAACGTTTGGGAAAGGTGGTGGAAGGGAGGGTAAGGAGGACAATGTCAATATCAGATAACCAGTTCGGGTTCATGCCAGGGTGTTCTACAATGGAAGCTATCCACCTTATCAGGAGGTTGGTGGAACAGTACATAGATAAGAAGAGGGATTTGCACATGGTATTTATTGATCTAGAGAAGGCGTATGACAATGTCCCTATGGACGTTCTTTGGAGATGCCTGGAGGTGAAAGGTGTGCCGGTAGCTTATATTAGTGCAATAAAGGATTTTTATAATGGAGCTAAGACTCGGGTAAGGACTGTGGGAGGGGGCTCAGATCCTTTTTCGGTGGTTATGGGGTTACACCAAGGATTTGCGCTCAACCCATTCTTATTTGCTCTGGTAATGGATGCACTGACACACCATATTCAAGGGGAGGTGTCATGGTGTATGTTGTTCGCTGATGATATAGTTCTGATTGATGAGACGAAAGGCGGCGAGAATTAGAGACTGGAGGTATGGAGGCAGGCCCTGGAGTCTAAAGGTTTCAGGTTGAGTAGGACCAAGACGGAATATTTGGAGTGTCAGTTCAGCGAGGGGTCAGGGGAAGCGGGCGTGGAGGTGACGCTTGACTCGCAAGTCATCCCTAAGAGAGAGAGTTTCAAGTATCTAGGGTCAATTATCCAGGGAGACGGGAAGATCGACGGGGATGTCACACACCGTATCGGGGTGGGGTGGATAAAATGGAGCTGAGTGTTGGCCAGTCAAGAATTCTCATATCCAGAAGATAAAAGTAGCCGAAATGAGGATGTTGAGATGGATGTGTGGGCACACTAGGCTGGATAAGATTAGGAATGAAGATATTCGGAAGAGGGTGGGTGTGGCTCCCATGGACGTCAAGATGCAGGAAGCGAGGCTTATATGGTTCAAGCACGTACGGAGGAGGAGCCTAGAGGCCCCGGTTAGGAGGTATGAACGGTTGGCTTTGACAGGTACGAGAAGATGTAGAGGGAGACCTAAAAAGTATTGGGGCGAGGTGATCAGGCAAGACATGGCGCAACTTCAGATTTCCGAGGACATGGCCCTGGATAGGGAGGTGTGGAGGTCGAGCATTAAGGTTGTACGTTAGGGGGTAGTTGAGCATTTTTCCAGCTAGTCTGATAGAGTTTGGTCTAGGTCTGCTAGCGGTTGTTGTTCATCACACGATTTTTATTTCCATACTTTATGTTTCAATTTTATTATTGACATACTTATTACCCTTCCACTTATTTGTTGTCTCTTACGGTGATGATTATATTTGTATCTATTTGTCTGGTTTCTATTGTTGTTACAGATCTTTTGTCTCTGAGCAGAGGGTCTTCCGGAAACAACATCTCTACCTCCGGATATAGGTAAGGTCTGCGTACACTCTACCCTTCCCAGACCCCACTAGTGGGATTACTACTGGGTTGATGTTGTTATTTGTTGTTGTATGGAGTAGTTTTTTGGTAAGAACTTTCCTTTCTGATTCTTTTTGGCTTTCAAAAAGTTTTGGTTTATTTCTTGAAATTTAGTAGTAGTATTCTAGAAAAATATCAAACTTGTTTTCAAATGCATTAATTGTTTTTAGGGAAAATACCAACTATGTCCATTTATAAGTAGCTTATTATAAAAGTTAGCCAATTCATAAAATATTATTAATATTAGTCATTTATAGCCAAGAAAAAGTCAAATGTTTGCTTTCTTTTGAGTGAGTGTTATTAGAATAGATTGGATACATCTTAAGGAGCTTGAATCTTAGTTTTAGGATGATTTGGTGAAGTTTTGAGGTGGTTTGAATTGAAAATTCGAAGTAGAGGATGAACATGAAAAAAATGTTAGGTGTATCATACTGTGTATCACATATGTATCATATTTGTATCAAATGTGTATCACATGTATATCCATGTATACCTGCGTGTGAGATACATGCGTGATACATGTGTCAGAGAAGAATTTTTTGAACTCGTTTTTAACTACGAATTTTGATACCAAATCAGTCCAAATCACCTCCAATCTTCCTCAAATTTTGTATATTGACTCATCTATATGTTTTCAATGAATCTCAACCATACCCGTTGAAAAAATTCCTTTTTTGCTTAGATATTTGAAATCGTGTATATATATATTTTTGTATTTCATCACTTTATTTGCTACCTCATCCATGAAATTTCCTTTTCGTCTTGCATCTAATATTGTTAATCACGTTTGAAAATATGGAAGAAGATCTTTGTGTGTGATTCTTGGAGAGAGAAAATCTTATTTCTTTGAGTTTTCAATTTTTATACATGCTTGACTAGTTTTAATAAGTTTATGATTAATGGATAGAGATTGGTAAGTCGAGACTTTTTTGAGATATTTGTGTAATATTTCCTTTTTTAATCTAAACCGCAATTACTTCAATTTTCAAACGTAAGATGGGTCCACATGCAGAAGCGGGATGCTGATGAACTATCACATTGAATTGAGGTTCTTCTCAGTTCAATGAAAAAAGTGAATTTTCTTTCCTTTTTATGTAAACCGTTATCATCTCAAATGAATTAATCAAATCTCTCTTTAATTACTTTGCATACCTAGAGCAGAGTTAATCCGTTTAAGCAAGTAAAAGTCTTTACCACATATGAGCACCTAATTTTTTACCATACTTGTAATTTTTCAACACTTTTTAGTACGTAAATAATTTTTAGTTTAATCTACATATTTTAACCTTAACTTCATTTTTAATAGGTTTTATTTAAGAAAATTAAAAATCACAAAAATTATATGTTCTTGATTTTAAAATATTTAGCTAGTATTTTTATTTTACACTCTTTAAAAAATATATATTAATTAAAGAAAGAGTCAATGAGTCATTTCCATGTGGCAAGATTCTTCCTTATCTTTTGTAACAAACTCACATGCTCTCTCTCAAAAAAGGCACATGCCATACACACTCTTTTTCTTGGCCACCAATTAATCCCTATACCTAGACCTATATATTTTTTACTCATCCACACTTGAGGAGAGATCAGAAAATAGATAAAAAGAGGACAGATTAGAGACGGACAACCCCATTTGTTTTTGGAAAAAACCCTACCCTAGCCGCTACCCCTGTTTACATTTTTCTCTCAAGAACGAGACTCCCCTCCATTTTTTATAACCAAATCCTAGTTGTCTGCCTCACCTTTATCACTTTCTCACCTTCACACACACACACAAAAAATTCACACTCATACAAACCTTGGGAGAACCAGCTCGAAGTTTACGGTTCAAAATACCAGATCTAAAAAATCAAAAGCAAAAAAAAAAAAATGGAAAGAAACACTGGAATTTTCAATTGAGCTTTGAAGAAGAACTGATTTCAAAGCTCGGTTTCTTTTATTCTGGATTTCTGAAAGCTGTTTTTTTGGAGCTGTTGATTTTTGTCGATTTCCGCTGATTTGTTTGTTTTTTTTCTGGAATTGCTGAGCTCCAACTTGCTGAATCTAGCCTTCATTTGGCTTTTCTTTGCTTATAGATTCGACCCTTGTACAATTAGGTATGTCCTCTTTAAACCTGAATTTTTCAGATTTGGTCTAATATGAAATTATGTTTGATTTTAGTGATTATCTTATTTTGATTAGAATTTACTGTTTTGACCCATTTCTGCATGAACTAAATGTCGTTCATTTACTCGCAATGTGTTGTAATGCTTGAATCTATCCTTCATGATATGTATGAATTAGTTTGTGTGTCAATTTGATTTATATTCATCCCCACCATAATGCGTGTGAGATTAAAATCGTTCAGCAACAGGAAGAGAGGTCCGTAATGTTGAAATTGACCTCATTGATCTGTACGTTTAGTTCCAGCATTTGATCCCATATTTTGATGAGCATCATGGTTTTTGATATCCCATATAATCTGTTTCCTTTAGTTTCTGCAGAAGATGTATTTTTTGGGTTTAAAAGCCAATTGCTTGATTTTAACTTCGGGTAGACGTTCAGATTAGTTTCAATTTGCAACTTCTTAAATTTTGTAAAGATAAGATATTAGCAATTAACCAAGATATAATACAATCCATTTCATGAACAGTTTAGTGATTCAATCCATATTTCCCACACTCTTATTTCATAATCAATCACCTCACAACGAATCTCAAACATAGGAAATGAACAACTCTAGAACATCTTAGCTTGCTTTAGGTGCGATTAATAAATTATCGTGGTCATGGGTACGGTTCCCGTGGCATGGTCACGATACGTAATTCCCAATTCGGGTGTGCATTTCATGTGGCCCGATCATAACTTCAAACAATAATAAAATAAATACGTCGTAAATCGCGGGTGTATTTCATGTGGCACGATTTATAACGTGTATCAAAAACAAGCGAGTGCGCGATATCACGACCTGTTCAAACAAATTCCATAAATATTAAAAGCGGTTAGAAAGCTAAAAGGCACAATAGATTTTAAAATATGTAATAAATCAGATAATTAGGCCAATTATTAATAGTTGAGCGACCGTGCTAAAACCACGGAACTCGGGAGTGCCTCATACCTTCTCTCGGGTTAACAGAATTCCTTACCCGGTCTTCTGTGTTCGCGGACCATAAATAGAGTCAAATTTCCTCGATTTTGGATTTAAAATAAACCGGTGACTTGGGACACCATAAATTATTCCAAGTGGCGACTCTGAATGAATAAATAATTCCATTTCGATTAATGTCACTTTAATTGGAAAACCTCCCTTATTCCCTATCCCCTCGGGAAAAAGAGGTGTGACAGCTCTGGCGACTCTGCTGGGGAACCGAACCCAGAATCTCTGGTTCAGGGTTCAGAATTCGAGCTTAGAATAACTGTTATGCTTGATTTTTGTCTATTATCTGATTTTTACGTGTTTGAGCCTAATGTGCTAAATGCCGCTTTTTACCGCTTTGATATTGTTTGAACTGTATATAAACTGCTACGAAACCCTCCTTCTCTCTGAGTCTTCCAAATCTTTTGGGGAGCGTGCGCTTCGCGTGGCTTCTTTTCTGTTAGAGTCATATCCTAATTTTAGAACGAGGTTCGGACAAGTTGCAAAGCCGGTGAAGCTT
>AWOL01S0035061.1:0-16183 GCA_000715115.1 Nicotiana otophora
GCTTGAAACCCTTAGACTCAAGAGCCTGTCTCCAAACCTCCAGCCTTTCGTTAACACCGGCTCATGACTCATCAATCAGAACTATGTCATCCACGAATAGCATGCACCATGGCACATCCCCTTGAATATGGTGTGTTAATGCGTCCATCACTAGGGCGAATAAGAACGGACTGAGCGCAGAACCTTGGTGTAGCCCCATTACAACAGGAAAATGCTCAGTGTCGCCTCCTACTATCCTAACCCGAGTCATAGCCCCATCATACATGTCCTTAATCGCCATAATGTAGGGAACCGACACACCTTTTGCCTCCAGGCATCTCTAGAGAATTTCTCTAGGAACCTTGTCATATGCTTTCTCTAGGTCAATAAACACCATGTGCAGATCCTTCTTCCTCTCTCTGTATAGTTCTACCAGATGACTATACCAGAGTGAAAATGGGAACGCATTACTATGGACTTTGTAGTTGGGTTGCCGCGGACCTTGCGGAAGTTTGATACAGTTTGGGTGATTGTTGACAGCTTGACCAAGTCGGCACACTTTATTCCGGTTGTGACTACATATACATCAGAGAGTTTGGCCCATATTTATATTCGGGAGATAGTTCGGTTGCACGGTGTGCCAATTTCCATCATATTAGATAGAGGCCCTAAGTTTACTTCATATTTATGGAGAGCAGTACAGAGTGAATTGGGGACCCGTGTAGAGCTCAGTATAGCTTTTCATCCGCAGACCGACGGGCAGTCAGAGCGGACAATTCAGATTTTGGAGGATATGCTTAGGGCATGTGTGATTGACTTTGGAGGTCAGTGGGATCTTTTCCTGGCTTTGGCTGAGTTTACTTATAACAACAGTTATCAATCCAGTATTGAGATAGCTCAGTTTGAGGCTTTATATGGTCGACGATGCCGTTCGCCCATTGGATGGTTTGAGCCCGGTGAGGCTAAGTTATATGGTACTGATTTTGTGAAAGATTCCTTAGAAAAGGTAAAGTTGATTCAGGAGCGACTTCGTACGGCATAGTCCAGATAGAAGAGTTACACAGATCGGAAAGCGTGTGATTTATCGTTTATGGTGGGCGAAAAGGTTCTCTTGAAAGTTTCGCCGATGAAGGGAATCATGAGATTTGGGAAAAAGGAGAAGTTGAGCCCAAGGTTTATAGGCCCATATGAGGTGTTGAGACGAGTTGGGGAGGTTGCTTACGAGCTTGATTTGTCTTCCAGTCTATCAGGGGTTCATCCAGTTTTCCATGTATCTATGCTTCGGAAGTATCATGCCGACCTATCATATGTGTTAGACTTCAACACAGTTCAACTAAATAATAGTTTGGGCTATGAAGAAGAACCAATTGCCATTGTGGATAAACAGGTTCGCTAGTTGAGGTCCAAGAGGATTTCTGTAGTAAACGTTCAGTGGAGGGGCCAACCAGTCGAGGAAGTGACTTGGGAGGCTGAGAAAAACATGCGGACCAGATATCCACACTTATTCAGCACTCCACGTAAAATTATAAACCCATTCGAGGACGAACGTTTGATTAAGAGGTGGAGAATGTAATGACCCAACCGGTCATTTTGACTTTTAGAACCCCGTTCCCCTAAATAAAACTCCTTGTATGTGCTTTCATTAATTTATGACTTGAGGGGATGGTGGGTTCGGGATTTGGAAGTGTTCGGGTTGAAATCGGAACACTTGGTTCCTTAAGTTGGCCTTAAAATGCTAAGTTTGACTTCGGTCAACATTTTTAGAAAACGACCCTGGAAAAGAATTTTGATGATTCCAATAGCCTCGTGTGGTGATTTTGGACTTAGGAGCGTGTTTGGAATTTTATTTGGAAGTCTGTAGTTAAATTAGGCTTGAAATGGCCAAAATAGGAATTTAAGTTTGGAAGTTTGACCGGGGAGTTGACTTTTTGATAGCGGAGTCGGAATCCAGTTCTGAAAATTTTCATAGCTCCGTTATGTCATTTATGACTTGTGTGCAAAATTTGAGGTCAATCGATCTTGATTTGATAGGTTTCGACATCGAATGTAGAAGTTGGAAATTTTAAGTTTCATTAAGCTTGAATTGGAGCATGATTCATGGTTTTAGCATAGTTTTATGTGATTTGAGGTTTCCAATAAGTTCGTATGATGTTTTAGGACTTGTTGGTATATTTGGTTGAGGTCCCGAGGGCCTCGGGTGAGTTTCGATGGTTAACGGATCAAAAGTTGGACTTAAAACAGCTGCTGCAATTTTTCTTTTCTGCTGGAAATTTAGGGCTAAAATCGAAGTCATGGTCGAGCCCAGGATCGAGACCCAAGATCGAGGCCATGATCGATGGTCATAATCGAAGGCCCATGATTGAGGGTCATGATCGAAGGCCCATGATCGAGGGTCCTCGAGGGTCATGATCGAAGGCAGTGCTCGAGGGTCATGATCGAAGGCCCATGCTCGAGTGTCATGATCGAAGGCAGTGCTCGAGGGTCACGATCGAAGGTCCAGGCTCGAGGGCCATGATCGAAGCCACGATCGAGGCCGAGGATCGAGGCCATGCCCGATGCAGGACCGAGGGCTGCCTGGGCAGAACTATAGAGGGGACTTTGTCCCATTCTCCATTTTTGACAAATTGGAGCTTGAGCAGACGGGATTTTTGATAGATTTTCAAGGAAAGACATTGGGGTAAGTGATTTTAACTCGGATTTGGTCAATATATATGAATATATCATTGTTTTCACCATTTAATTAGTGATTTGAGATTGAAATTTTGGAAAAATTGTAAAAATCTCATAGAAACGAATTGTTGAGATTTCGGAGTCGGATATGAGTGAAACTGGTATGGTTGGACTGGTAATTGAATGGGTTATCGGATTTCGTAACTTTCGCCGGATTTCGAGACGTGGGTCCCACAGACGAATATTTAATTAATTTCGGAGTTTTATTGAAAATGTAGTATTTTCTTATGAAATTAATTCTATAATTTTTGGTGATTGTAATAAATTATTTTTGGTTATATTCGAGCTGTTCAGAGTTGGATAATCGAGGAATGGGTCTACTAGTTGATTAAATTGGAGCAAGACGAGGTAAGTCTCTTGTCTAATCTTGTTAGGGCGAAATTACCTCATAGATGATTAAATTAATAATTGTTGCTAATTGTGGGGGCTACGTACGCACGAGGTGACGAGAGTCCGTACGTAGCTACTATCTATGCTAAGTCTGGGTAGTTTAGGACTCAAAGCATGAGTTATGTGTGTAAATTGTATTCTTTATTTAATTAAATTATTTGAAATATATTGTGAATTGTTAGAGAAAGATAGTAAAAGATAGGAATCTCATATACATAATTTTCTGTTTAAATTAATTAATTGTTAAAAAGAATTGTTCATCCTCTCGAATTAATCTTATAATAAATACACTCTCATTCCGGAGGTACATAAGAAAATGTCCTCCTTTCTTGTGGAGCGGGCCAAACGCCTCGGCAGTATAGATGCATCTATTGATCGCGTTGCATGCCCCTCGACAGTGTACACGACACTCTGGATCGGGTTGTACGACCTCAGTAGAAATCATGCCTAATAATAATAATAATTACATAATACCTTGATGTTTTAATGGCAGCTTGTGAATTTAATTAATAGATTGGAATTTATTGTATTTGAAGAAATTTAATTATTTCTGTTGGTTAAATGACAATTATCGTAAATTCTATGAATCATGTTGATTTAAATATTCTATTTTTATTTCAATTATTATTATTGACCCCTTAGTGAGTGTCAAAGTCGACCACTCGTCTCTACCTCTTCGAGGTTAGGCTTGATACTTACTGGGTACACGTTGCTTATGTACTCATGCTACACTTGCTGCACTTTTTGTGCAGGATTTGTTTATCGACCCGGCTGGTCGTTTCTGGAGTTATAGCCTCGTTTTCCCCATTTTTACTTCTTTTTGTGTTATTCAGCTATATTATGTTATATCGGGTTAGTTGGTTCGGGACCGGAGTGGTTTCAGAGTGAATTGAGACACTGTCTCTTAAGTAGAAACTTAAGTTAAAAAAGTCAACTGGATGTTGACCTATGTGTAAACAATCTCGAATTTGAATTCTGATGGTTCTGTTAGCTCCGTTAGGTGATTTTGGACTTAGAAGTGCATCCGGAATGTGATTTGGAGGTCTGTGGTAGAATTAGGCTTGAATTAGCGAAATTAGAAATTTGGCGATTTCGGTCGCAATGGAATTCCGGAAGTTGGAGTAGGTTCGTAGTGTCATTTGTGATGTGTGTGCAAAATTTGAGGCCATTCGAACGTGGTTTGGTTGGTTTCGGCATCGGTTGCCGAATTTGGAAATTTAGAAGTTCTTAGGCTTGAATCCGAGAGTAATTTGATGATTTGATGTTGTTTTGAGTGATTCGAAGGTTCGACCAAGTTGGTATGTTGATATATGACTTGGTGGTATTTTTGGTTGAGGTCCCAAGGGCCTCGGGAAGATTCCGGGTGGTTAACGGATTTGTCGAAGTTGGAAAAATGCAGCTGAAACTGCTACTACTGCTATTTTCGCACCTGCGGAAGAAAGAGTCGCAGGTGCGAGGCTGCTGGTGCGCGTGGGGAGTTTGCAGGTGTGGGCTAGGCAGGATGCGCAAGTGCGAGTTGGAGGTCGCATCTGCAAGCCCGCAGGTGCGAAACCTGGGGTGCAGATGCAGAAAGGGGGATGCTGGGCAGGCTTCGCAGATGCGGCGCGCCACGCGCAGGTGCGCAAGCGCAGGTGCGACAAGTTTGCCGTAGATGCGGAGACTGGGCAGATAAGTGAGTTGCGCAGGTGCGGTCACACGGGTGCGAGTAAATGGCAGCAGGTGCGAGAAGCCTGGGCAGAGGGTACATATTTTACACTTCGCGAATTTTGGTGCATTCTTCACAATTTCTATTTGGTTTTGGAGCTTTTGGGAGAGATTTGAAGAGGGAATCAAGGGGTTTTTCATTGAGGTAAGTTACTTGAGCCCTAATACGCGTATATATGGTGATTTCCCGTTGTTTAATCATGTAATTAGTGAAAAATGAGGGGTTAGGGCTTGGGATTTTTGGAGAAGTAATTTAAGGATTTGAAGGACCAAATGATGTCGGAGTTTGATGAATTTGGTATGGTTAGACTCGTGAGTGAATGAAATTTTTAGTTTTATGAATTTTGTTGAATTTCGAGATGTGGGCCCAGGGGTCGGGTTTGAGCCAATTTCGGGTTTTGGTCTAATTTTGTAGCTTTTCTTGTAGAATTCATTCCATTAGCGCGTATTGATGGTATTGTGCTGATTGTGAATAGACTCGGAGCATTTGGAGGCCGAGTCCAGAGGCAAGAGCATTGCGGGGTAGAGATTTGATCGGTTCGAGGTAAGTGACGCACATGCTAGGTGACAGGCGTGTGGGCGTGCACTGTTGGGGATTGTGACTTGGTCCTGTAACGACCCGACTTGTCATTTTAAGAATTTACGCCTCATTTAGTGATTTAAGGTCTCGAGCAGCTTCGCAATATGTATTATGACCCGCGGGTGTAGTCGAGTTTGATTTACTAAAGATTCAGAATTAAATTAAAAGAACAATCCTTAATTTGAAGCTTAAATGGAAAGAGTTGACCGGAGAATGGACTTCTGAGAAAACGACTTCGGAATAATATTTTGATGATGTCAATAGCTCCGTATGGTGATTTTTGACTTAGGAGCGGCTCCGGGCTGAAAATCCGAGGTCTGTAGCGGATTTAGGCTAGAAATGGCGAAAGTCGAATTTTCGGAGGTTTGGACCGGAAGTGGACTTGTTGTTATCGAGGTCGGAATGAGATTCCGAGATTTGGAACAACTCCGTTATGTTATTTGGGACTTGCCTGCAAAATTTGACGTCATTCCGGGTTGATTTGATAAGTTTCGGGGACAGGTTTTAGAAGTTGAAAGATTTGAAATTTATAAGTTCGATTCATGGTGCGATGCATAGTTTCATCGTTAGTTGATGAGATTTGAGGGCTCGACTAAGTTTGTATGGTGTTTTAGGATTGGTTGGTATGTTTGGTTGAGGTCCCGGGGGCCTCGGGTGAGTTTTGGGTGCTTAACGGATTAAAAGTTTGAATTGTGTTGCTGCGAAGTGTTCAGGCTTCTGGTATTTTCGTACCTGCGGTGAAGAGGCCGCAGGTGTGAGAGCGCACATGCGGAGAGGCAAGCGCAGAAGCGGAAGGGTGTAGGAGCGCCAGGGGTCGCAGGTGCGAGGAAAATTCCGCATCTGCGATGCCCGCATAAGCGAGAAGAAGCGCAGGTGCGGCTTGGACGTGCGCACATGCAGTCGCGTAGATGCGGCTAATTATGTGCAGGTGCGGTCACGCCTGGGCAGAAAAGAGAAATATGAGGGTTTGGTTTCATTCTTCGTTTTTGGACTTGAGAGCTCGGAATTTGGCGATTTTTCGAGGGAGTTTCAGAGGAAATTTTGGGGTAATGATTCCTAACTCGTTTTTGGTTGTATTCCATTAATCTATAGTTGTTTTCTCCATTTAGTTTCGGACTTTTGGGGTTGAAATTGGGAGAAATTGGAAGAACTTCTTCAATGAAGATTTCGAGTTTTGAAAGGGGATTTGTGGTCGGATTTGAGTAATTCTTATATGGTTGGACTCGTGAGTGAATGGGTGATCATATTTTGTAATTGTTTTACCCGATTCTGAGAGGTGGGCCCCACGGGCGATTTTTGGGTTACATTTTTTATTTTTGTAGAAAATTTTTATTTTCATATGGAATTTATTCCTACAATTTGTATTGATTGAATCTAATTAATTATGACTAGATTCGAGCTGATCGGAGTCGAAAAATCGAGGAAAATGGCATACTACTTGACTGATTAAGCGCAGTTTGAGGTAAGTATCTTGCCTAACCTTATGTGGGGAAACTACCCCTTAGGATTTGAGTCATTTATGTTGATTGTAGGCTATGTACGCGAGGTGACGAATGCGTGCTCGGACTTACTTGTAAAAAGTTGGCCTTTTAGGGTTCTTATGTCCTTATATTAACTGTGTATGATGTTGTTTTTGATACGTTTGAATCCCTATTTTCTAGTTTCACCTCTACATGCTTTGATTAGAGATAATTTCTTTAGGATTCACTCTTACTGTCTATTTGACCCTTATTCGACTCAACCAAAGATTTTACCTCTTCTATTTTCGTGCTATATTTTTCATAACTGCTTATCTTTAATTGAAATCATTATTTTCTCACCCTATAATTGTTTAGTTTTAATTGGAGTTATGATTATCTTTCGCTGCTTATCCTTATTTGAATTGTTGAATTTTCCTCGTAATTGCTCAACCTCAAAAGGAGTTTAGATAACCTATATCTTAGTTGACTTGCCATTATTTGGAACTAATTGACTCGTGTTGGTTTCTTATTATTGACTTGCATATTGCGGTATCGTTGCTACATTTTTGTTTTGTTTTCCCTTGTTAAGTTGTTCTCCTTGTGCCTTACATTCTTTACTGTGGTTATTTCTTGTGAATGAGTTATACCGTTCTTGTGAGTTAAATTCTTGAGTTGATTTGCTCGTCGTACTTTGCATTTCTGTCATTGTTGCTTTTGTACTCGTTGTGGTGATTTACGAGGTTTCTGTCGTGTTATAGTTGTTATCTCTGTTGTTTGCACTGCATATTTAAATTGGGACTACAGACGTATTCTAGGAGATCCCTCTGCACTGCATATTTAAATTGGGACTACGGACGTATTTCGGGAGATCCCCCTGCACTGCATATTTTAATTGGGACTACGGACATATTCCGGGAGATCCCCCAGTACTGCATATTTAAATTGGGACTACGGACGTATTCCGGGAGATCTCCCCTGCACTGCATATTTAAATTTGGACTACGGACGTATTCCGGGAGATCCCCCTGTCTTGCATATTAACTTTGGGACTACGGACGTATTTCGGGGGATCCCCCAACACTGCATATTTAATTTGGGATTACGGGAGGGGATTCCGGTAGATTCCCCACTATGGTTATATCTGTGTTCGGGGCTGCAAATCTTCCATGCTCAGGTGTCACAGGGTGACTTATACTCGAAGGATATGATTTGAAAAGTTTATAATTGAAAAGTATTTATCTCGAAGGAACTATATTTGAAGATATTTATTTGAAAGGGGTATACTTGAAAAGTATTTATCTTGAAGGAACTATGCTTGAAGGCTAATTATTTGAAAAGTGTATATTTGAAAGGTTTTATCTTGAAAGAACTATGTTTAAAGGATTTATATTTCAATAATAATTTTTTATTGGAAATGATTATATTCTAAAGACCTCAATTTTTTTTTAAAACAAAACTTACGGGTGAAAGTTTACACTTGAAGGATTTGACTAATTTATTGGGGTTGTTGGCTGAGACTTGATGTGAAAACTATTGCAGCTGCTGAGTTACTACTTGCCTTTAGTGTATTGTGATTTTTGGATTGGATTGTGTTTTCGTTCATTCTTCTGTGTCTTATTCTGGTGTTCCGCTGTTATTTTCTGTTTTTACTTCCTTATTGCAGTTGCTATGTCATTAGCCATACCGCGGGGTCCTTAGATAGATGTCATGTTCTGTCATCCCTATACTAATACTTGTTCAGTTTATTAGACTAGTGGGTGTCTTGACTAGTCCTCGTCACTACTTCACCGAGGTTACTCTTGATACTTACTGGGCACCGCTGTGGTGTGCTCATGCTATTCTTCTGCACATTTTATTTTGTGCAGATCCAGGTACTTGTTCATTAGCTATCTGTGTGGACTGTTGCTGTGGAGACTCAAGGTAAACCTGCTACTGCGTTCGCAGGCTTCGGAGTCACCTTCAACTTTTCGTTTGGCACTGTTTATTCTTATTTCTAGACAGTTGTATTTAGAAGTTTTCTAGCAAATACTCTATAGAGTTTATGACTTGTACTACCGATTTTGGGAATTTTAAGAGATTCTATTTAAATAATGTTATTTTAATTATTGTTAGGCTGACCTCGTCCTTAAGACTAGGTGCCATCACGATACCCAGACGGAGGAAAAATTGGGTCGTGACAAGTTGGTATCAGAGCTCTAGGTTCATAGGTGCTACAAGTCATAAGCGAATTTAGTAGAGTCTTGTGGATCGGTACGGAGACGTCTGTACTTATCTTTGAGAGGCTACAGAACTATTAGGATAATCACACTTCTTTCATTCCATCGTGTGAGTTCATTGATCTCGAAGTTTGAACTTTTATCATTCCATTCTCTCACAGATGGTGATGACACGAGCTGTAGTTGCTGATAACGTTATCCCGGAGTGGATGTCGCTAGAGGCAGAGGCCGACGAGGAGCACGTGCTACAGCCAGAGTAACTCCAGAGCAGCAGGTTCATATTGGTCAGGTTACGGGTATAGTACCAGTATAACCCGTTATTCCGGTTCAGCCTGAGGTCAGGCCAGAGGAACAAAAGAGGCTTGAGAGGTTTAAGAAGTATAACCCACTTACTTTCAGTGGCACAACTTCAAAGGATGTCCAAGGATTTCTAGAAAAGTGTCACCGTATTCTCCGCATCATGGGTATTGTGGAAGTGAGCAGAGTTACCTTTACTACATTTTAACTGTCAGGCACAGCGTATCGGCAGTGGCAAATCTTTGAAGAAGGTAGACCAGCCAATGTAACACCACCAACTTGGCTCAATTTTTGGAAATGTTCTTGAACGAGGTTGTTCCACAGACTCTCCGAGATGCGTGATGCACAGAGTTTGAACAGTTGTGTCAGGCACTATGGCAGTGTCAGAATATGTTATCAAGTTCAGTGAGTTAGCCCATCATGCACCTATCTTATTTCCTACAATCAGAGAACGGGTCCGCAGATTCATTAAGGGGCTCGATTATGATATTAAAATATGCATGGCTAGAGAGTTGCAAACTGATATTCCATTTCAATAAGTAGTGGACACTGTAAGGAAGATTGAGGGTGTTTTAGACGAGGAAAGGGAGTCTAAGGAGGCCAAAAGGTCTCGAAGATTTGGAGGGTTTAGTGGATTTTACTCTTCAGTTAGGACCCATTATAGTGAAGGCTAGAGTAGTCGGCCAGCTCAGTCCGCACATCAGACTACTCGGAGTGCTCCAGTAAGTTCTTGTGATGCACCACCGGCACGGGATTCCTATAATGGTTATTCCAGTTATCTGGCACAGACTCAGTACGAGCAACCGCGACCTCAGAGGGGTTGTAATGAATTTGGTGATACTAGGCACATCATGAGAGATTGTCCCAGACTTGGGAGGGGTGGATTTCATCAGAGCACTCAAGTTACGAGCTTTATTATAGTTAATACTCCAGGTGTACTGTCATTTAGAGGTGGAGGACAGGCGGGTTGTGGGCGCCTAAGAGGTGGAGGCCCGACCCGTTGATTTAATCGCTATGATTTGGCAGAGGCCAATACACCACATGGTGTCGACACAGGTACAATCTTGATTTTTATTATAAAAAGATATTTTCCTTAATTTGATTCGGTTCTGAATATTGAGGTGAGTCCTCCTATTATGCTCCACTTATGGTTGAGCTTCGTAAATTTGTGACCCACTTATATGTTTATCCCTGTGGGGAGATTTAAAGATATGAACCCGTGTCTGTCATTATATGTTTGGTACACAATTGAGGGCTATAAGCCCAAAAGTAATTCTTGTTATTTATTACAGTGGGTTCAATGTGTTTCGGAATAATTGATTCCAATTTTTATGAATTATATGCCCTACCGGTAGGAGGGTTCATTATGTGTTGTGAAAACTGTTTATGAAATATATATTGAAAAGAAGAAAGAAAGGAAAAATTTTAAATTTCAGTTGGCACAATGTGAAAAATACTTATGATTCGGAGTGGAGGACGAGATCCTCGCATATTTCTTTTATTTGTTTTTTCATGATGTGAATTATTTAAACCGGGATTCAAGCCGCGGTAGAAGTTATATAAGGACGAGGTCCTTGTGGTGAAATATTTATGAGTTTAAAATTCTTCCTTTGTAAAAATTTAATTTGTACAATAATATTAATAGGGAGTCATGTCTGTTAGGCTTTTCTGATATTCTTGTACATTTTTTGTGCATATTCAGCCATTTTCGTGCTGTAAATATTGAGTTTTAGCCTATGAGATGAGTGCCCAGGTAGCGTTAAATGTGACTCAGTAATCCAAGTAAGTAATCATGAGGTCTTCATGCCTCACATTCTGTTGTCAGTATTGTAAAAAAATTCGAAATGAGGTGGATGATGCTGAAATTTATTTATGAACAGCTTTTAAGACCAGAGATGTGGTGATGAGTGTACATATGATGTGCATCATGCCGGATATTATTATGATAATGCAGTGCATGTAATGGGGAGATTAGTGTATTAATATATACATTGTGGTGTTTTGTTGGGTTGTGGATGTGTTGTTAGGAGTTGTTTGGTGTTACTCTGGCAGGTGGATAGGCCCAATTACAGGGGAGGCTCTGCTGAAATTTCTGAAAAAATTTGGAAATTAGTAAAATTTGAAGGATCGAGAATTGCAAAAGAAGAGATAAATATGTTATGTGTTTGAGGGCGAATGATCCTAAGAGGGGAATAATGCAGCACCCCAAAGAAAGTTTTGGAATTACTTCAACACTATCGAGAAAATTGATGTGTGCATAGGCGCGAGTTGCTATAGCCAGTTGAGACTAATACTGTGCGTTGTTGTGAGAAATCAGGCCTTTTGAAAATATTGAAGGGTAAGAAAATGGCCTTAAAGTTTTCAAGTATGGATAAAAGAAATAATCTCAAATGAGATGATATTGTCACGCTTATCTCAAATGCGGTAGCGTGGAATCAACCGTGAGTATATGTGTAAAAGTAAAAATTATCAATTTGGTAATCTCAGAATAATTCTTAGAACGTTCGAGGACAAACGTTTGTTTAAGAGGTAGAGAATGTAACGACCCGATTTGTCATTTTAAGAATTTACGCCCTGTTTAGTGACTTAAGGTCTCGAACAGCTTCGCAATATGTATTATGACCCACGGGTATGGTCGAGTTTGATTTACTAAAGATTCAAAATTAAATTAAAAGAACAATCCTTAATTTGAATCTTAAATGGAAAGAGTTGACCGTGAGAGTTGACTTCTAAGCAAACGAATCTGGAATGAAATTTTGATGATGTCAATAGCTCCATATGGTAATTTCGGACTTAGGAGTGTGTCCGGACTGAAAATCCGAGGTATGTAGCGTATTTAGGCTAGCAATGGCGAAAGTCGAATTTTTGGATATTGGGACCGGAAGTGGACTTGTTGATATCGGGGTCGAAATGCAATTCCGAGAGTTGGAACAGCTCCGTTATGTTATTTGGGACTTGCCTGCAAAATTTGACGTCATTCCGGGTTGATTTGATAGGTTTCGGCACATGCTTTAGAAGTTGAAAGATTTGAAATTTATAAGTTCGATTCATGGTGCGATGCGTAGTTTCATCGTTACTTGATGTAATTTCAGGGCTCGACTAAGTTCGTATGGTATTTTAGGATTGGTTGGTATGTTTGGTTGAGGTCGTGGGGGCCTCGGGTGAGTTTCGGGTGCTTAACGGATTAAAAGTTTGATTTGTGTTGCTGCTAAGTCTTCAGGCTTCTAGTATTTTCACATCTGCGGTGCAGAGGCCGCAGGTGCGGCTTGGACGTGCGCACCTGCGGTCGCGCAGATGCGGCTAATTATGCGCAGGTGCGGTCACGCATGGGCAGAAAAGAGAAATCCGAGGGTTTGGTTTCATTCTTCATTTTTGGACTTGAGAGCTCGAAATTTGGCAATTTTTCGAGGGATTTTAAGAGGAAACTTTGGGGTAATGATTCCTAACTCGTTTTTGGTTGTATTCCATTAATCTATAGTTGTTTTCTCCATTTAGTTTCGGATTTTTGGGGTTGAAATTGGGAGAAATTGGAAGAACTTCTTCAATGAAGATTTCGAGTTTTGAAAGGGGATTTGTGGTCGGATTTGAGTAATTCTTATATGGTTGGACTCGTGAGTGAATGAGTGTTCATATTTTGTGATTTGTTACCCAATTCCGAGATGTGGGCCCCACGGGCAATTTTTGGGTTAAATTTTGGATTTTTGTAGAAAATTTGTATTTTCATATGGAATTTATTCCTACAATTTGTATTGATTGAATCTAATTAATTATGACTAGATTCGAGCCGATCGGAGTCAGAAAATTGAGGAAAAGGGCATACTACTTGACTGATTAAGCGCAGTTTGAGGTAAGTATCTTGCCTAACCTTGTATGGGGAAACTACCCCTTAGGATTTGAGTCATTTATGTTGATTATAGTCTGTGTACGCGAGGTGACGAATGCGTGCTCGGACTTACTTGTGAAAACTTGGCCTTTTAGGGTTATTATGTCCTTATATTCACTGTGTATGATGTTGTTTTTGATACGTTTGAATCCATATTTGCTAGTTTCACCTCTACATGCTTTGATTAGAGATAATTGCATTAGGATTCACTCTTACTGTCTATTTGACCCTTATTTGACTCAACCAAAGATTTTACCTCTTCTATTTTCGTGCTATATTTTTCATAACTGCTTATCTTTAATTGAAATCATTATTTTCTCACCCTATAATTGTTTAGTCTTAATTGGAGTTATGATTATCTTTCGCTGCTTATCCTTACTTGAATTGTTGAATTTTCCTCGTAATTGCTCAACCTCAAAAGGAGTTTAGATAACCTATATCTTAGTTGACTTGCCATTATTTGGAACTAATTGACTCGTGTTGGCTTCTTATTGTTGACTTGAATATTGCAGTGTCGTTGCTACATTTTTGTTTTGTTTTCCCTTGTTAAGTTGTTCTCCTTGTGCCTCACATTCTTTACTGTGGTTATTTCTTGTGAATGAGTTATACCGTTCTAGTGAGTTAAATTCTTGAGTTGATTTGCTCGCCGTACTTTGCATTTCTGTCATTGTTGCTTTTGTACTCGTTGTGGTGATTTACGAGGTTTCTGTCGTGTTATAGTTGTTATCTCTATTTTTTGCACTGCATATTTAAATTGGGACTATGGACGTATTCCGGGAGATCCCCCTGCACTGCATATTTAAATTGGGACTACGGACGTATTCCGGGAGATCCCCCTGCACTGCATATTTAAATTGGGACTACGGACGTATTCCGGGAGAACCCCCTGCACTGCATATTTAAATTAGGACTACGGACGTATTTCGGGAGATCCCCCAGTACTGCATATTTAAATTGGGACTACAGACGTATTCCGGGAGATCACCCTGCACTGTATATTTAAATTGGGACTACTGACGTATTCCGGGAGATCCTCCAGCACTGCATATTTAATTTGGGATTACGGGACGTGATTCCGGTAGATTCCCCACTATGGTTATATATGTGTTCGGGCTTGCAAATCTTCCATGCTCAGGTGTCACAGGGTGACTTATACTCGAAGGATATGATTTGAAAAGTTTATAATTGAAAAGTATTTATCTCGAAGGAACTACATTTGAAGATATTTATTTGAAAGGGGTATACTTGAAAAGTATTTATCTTGAGAGAACTATGTTTGAAGGCTAATTATTTGAAAAGTTTATATTTGAAAGGTTTTATCTTGAAAGAACTATGTTTGAAGGAAGTATATTTCAAAATTATTTTCTTATTGGAAATAATTATATTCTAAAGACCTCAATTTTAAAAAAAAACTTACGGGTGAAAGTTTACACTTGAAGGATTTGACTAATTTATTGGGGTTGTTGGCTGAGACTTGATGTAAAAACTATTGCAGCTGCTGAGTTACTACTTGCCTTTACTGTATTGTGATTTTTGGATTGGATTGTGTTTTCGTTTATTCTTCTGTGTCTTATTCTGGTGTTCCGCTGTTATTTGCTGTTTATACTTCCTTATTGCAGTTGCTATGTCATTAGCCATACCGCGGGGTCCTTAAATAGATGTCATGTTCTATCATCCCTATACTTATACTTGTTCAGTTTATTAGACCAGTGGGTGTCTTAACTAGTCCTCGTTACTACTTCACCGAGGTTAGTCTTGATACTTTCTGGGCACCGCTGCGGTGTGCTCATGCTACTCTTCTGCACATTTTATTTTGTGAAGATGCAGGTACTTGTTCATTAGCTATCTGTGTGGACTATTACTGTGGAGACTCAAGGTAAACCTGCTGCCGCGTTCGTAGGCTTCGGAGTCACCTTCAACTTTTCCTTTCGCACTGTTTATTCTTATTTCTAGACAGTTGTATTTAGAAGTTTTCTGGCAAACACTCTGTAGAGCTTATGACTTGTACTACCTATTTTAGGAATTTTAATAGATTCTATTTAAATAATGTTATTTTAATTATTGTTAGGCCGACCTAGTCCCTAAGACTAGGTGCCATCACGATACCTAGACGGAGGGAAAATTGGGTCGTGACAAGTTCGTCCCGTAGCAACTATTACGTTGCATACTTTGTTGAAACTATATGATACTTATATATTTTAAAAAGAGTTTCTATAAATTGGGCTGAATGCCATGTTTGGTCCTTGTGCCAGTGCTGTTTGGACCCTTAGGGGTTTTATTTTATTTTTATCCTCTTACTGTTTTCGATTGAAAATCTATACTCAGTCATGATTATACTTATTTACCGCATAACTCAGTTTTATGACTCTATTTTGATGCATATAAATGTTTGGGGCCGAATGCCATGTTTTACTTAAATGCCCGAGTGACTTGAAAGGTTTATGACTGAGTGAGGCCAAGGGCCTGATTTGTGAGGATATTAATGGGATCGGGCTGCATGTCGCAGCATGTTGCATATTTATGGGATCGGGTTGCACGCCGTAGCATGTTTGATATAGATCGAGGGCCTGAGTGATTTATGCCATGATTTGGCTTGATATAGCGCTTGGGGTGAAGGAGCCCCTCCGGAGTCTGTACATACCCCCAGCGAGCGCAGGTACCTACTGAGTGCGAGTGCCGAGTGTTGAGTGCTGAGTGACTGGGAGGCATGAGTGATTGTGAGGTATGCTCGAGTGGCAAAGAGTGATTGTGAAGTATGCCCGAGTGGTACAAGTGACTGTGAGGTTTGCCTGGGGGGCTGTATATGAGTGATATTTTGCCCGAGGGGCTGTTTATGATTTCATCATTTTGCTCACCTTTGCATTTTTCCTCTGTTTGAATTCTGTTGAAAAATATCTTTAAATAATTTTTACTGGAACTGGGTTTAAATGAGATGTTTTGATTC
>AWOL01S0035062.1:5258-15754 GCA_000715115.1 Nicotiana otophora
CCAAATACAAACATTTCTAGTTCAATTCCCCATATCAAACACAACCCACAACCTGTCTACCGAGCGTCTAAGTACAACAGAAGAGTAGTATAGAAGTGCCGTCAACAAGGTCATGGCTATACCTTAAAGGAAAATGAACAACTCAAATGATATCAGGCCCGGAATAGAGTAGGGCTCACCAAATCCTACTGAATAGAGAGTGACTGCTAACGAGGACAAAATATGCTCGTTGATGAACCACCTGCATCCATTGAAGATCCAGTGCTCCCGGCAAAAGGGACGTTAGTACATATGGAATAGTACTAGTATGTAAAACTAACTGTCCTCTTTCAAAATANTAAAATAACAGGAAAAACCATGGAAACAAAAATCAACAAATAATGATATCCAATTTTCAAGTTAAAACATATTAATTTCCAAAATACGAAGATAATATTATTTTTGGTTGGGAGATCTTTAGCATCGATATATCACTGTTCACAATATCACCGTTCACAATACCAATATTCACAATACCAACACCACTGTACATTTAGCACGGAGTCCGATCACGACCCGATCGGCTAGGCCATCTCATTAGATACATCCACCACTATCACTCTCAATACCAATACCACCGTACTTTTAGCACGGAGTCTGATCACGACCCGATCGGCTAGGCCATCTCATTAGAGACATCAACCAAAATCACAAATTCAATTACAATTTCTAGCACAATCACCACCATGTGTGCGGCATGGTGTCCAATCACGACCAGATCGGCAAGGCCATCTCACCACAATGCCGTGTGGATCGACATCATCCTTTTCTATCAATCATCTCATCCCAATTAAGGGGAATAATGTTATCACATCAATCTCATCCCAAATAAGGGGAATACTTATATCACATCAGTCCCTGTCGTGCCCCTATTTTCCTCGCGAAATCGGGTTTCGACATGTGACAACTCTTTTAAGGAAGTATTAAAAGAGGATAATCGCCACCTAACGGGTTTAAGGTGCGTTAGGGTACCTATTTGAGGATAACTCTAGTTTAACTAATCTACGCCACCAAAGATCGGGTAAGGGCTCAAATTACCTCAAAGAGAAAGTGTTAGGCACTCTTCAAGGTCCACAACTGCGGGTCCTGGCCGACTCGAATTATATGAATTAGTTAGATAAACAAAGAGAAAACAAGAGGTTTAGGCAGTTATTAACAAAAGTCCTTGAATAAACACAAATAATTGATTTAAAGACAGGATGAGGGGGGGGGTCCTATGTATTTTAGCCTAACGGATCACCCCGTGCAACATAAATAATACTTTGTAACTCTTTCGAGCTGTGGTGTTACTCGTATTATTCAGCGGGCACAGACTATCATCTCCTGCTACCCAATTACTATCTTTAAGTTATTACCTAAAGCGTACTAGTTGATTCTAAATCATGCCTTATGCGTGCACTACCCGTCCCATACCTATGGTCTAGGAGGCATTTGGACCTCTATTTTGGGTGGTTCTAGACTTGACTTAGGCTGCTCACAAAATGTTAAAACTAGGCGACAGTTCAAAAACATGTAGGACTACACATAAAGGCAGTAAATGGCTCAAGTTATCCTCCACATGTAAGCAACAAATGCACGCTAACAGGTTCATAATGAGACAGTAGGCAATTTCAGAATTAAGATGAAATGGGATCCTTATATCCTATGGTCATGGCTTCTAGGTGATTCTGAATTTTAAACATACAGACAATGTTGCTTTCTTAGAATAACGATTTGCGGATTGTGGGCATTACAAACCCTATAGGCATGCTTTCTAATTTGTTTTTGCGGATTGTGAGCATTACAAACCCTATAGGTAGTGAAACAGTTTGATGTTCAGAATTGCCAGCGTTGATTTTATCAGCATACTTTCTAGGCGAGCCACAGAGTCCTATAGGCAGGATTTCCAAGAATTGGCAAACGAAACTGGTTTTTATCCTTTTATTCCTATGGACATGCTTTCTAGGTGAGCAATTTAGTAGGAATAACAGTAATAGTAGCTAATTTGATTATATTCCTATAGGCGTGATATCTAACATGAAGCAACTTGACGAATAATCAATATGTTGCAGTACAGTAGGCAGATAATAACGTGAGAGTGGAACATGTGAACAGGTGAGATGATTTACGTCCTATAGGCACGGTATCTAACAAACATATAGAGCATGTTTAACAAATTAGACACTCAGATCTTATAGGGAGGATTTCTACCCGTTCATGCAATCATTAGAATAGATCCATTTTCCCAATTTCACTAATGCCCCAATGATGAAATAAATAACAAAGTGATAGAAATAACTATAGTGGGCCTAAGACAGGCCCAAAGTGTACCCAGCCCAGCTAGGCCTTCAATTTTGTCTCCACATAGATTTTAGTATAGCCCATAAATCACAGGAGAATTTGGACTAACCCAACAACCATAGTTGATCAAAGGATCCAGGAAAATAGTCATTTACACAAGCCAATTGGCTTATTTAGTAGGCATAGGAGGGACAAAATTGAGCAGTCAAGAAGAAAGTGGCCAAAGAACCTTAAACCCTAGCGTGTCAGAGTTCACAAGGGCCTCAAAGTGGACCCCGAGCAGTGCTCACGCTAGGGAGGTTAATAGGAATTTTAGGGGGAGGGGGGGCCTTAGCTTCTAGCCGGCCAAGAATTAGAGACTTAGAATAGGGAAGCAACCAATGAAAATAGTAGTAAAGTAATAAGGTTTGTAAAAGTGCATTTGTAAACATTATAAAGTGATCCCATAGTGAACATGTCAACCCAGAGGGTGCATGAATTCAAGAAAACAAGTTAATGCTGCAAGTATCACTTAATATATTAGGGCAGGGTTACATATTAATAAGAAGCAAGGAGTCTTAGACTTTTGGGATGACAGGGTACATAGGCAAATGAGCCTTAGGCCAAATAGGACAAATACTTATCGCTAATGCAACAAGTTCAAAACCTAAAGGATCAAATTATGCTAAACACGGGGATTAAACAGTACAACGTATACCAAAAAGGCAGACATAATCACATATTATAGGGAAAACAAGTCAGGAAATTTTAATATAAGATAATTAGTTGTTAGGGGTATAGAATTGGCATGGTAAGAGCATACTGAGTGAGAATCATGGTCATACGAGCAGATTACAACTAGAGTGAAGGTCTTAACGGATCATGGCATACTAATAATATAAATTACACACTATAGAAATTCAGAATAATGCAGGAAACAAGATTAGGCCATATAACTAATCCAAACACTCAAATTGTCAACACATTAAGCTAAACATGTTTTAAACTATCCAAATTGCCTAAGTTAGATACAAAGATATTTTTTGGGACTAACAGTTTAGGCATGAGAAAATGCTAGAGACGTTCATGCTATAGGCATAATCACACATGAAGAGAGTCAAGGGGTTATATCAAGTCATGAAATTTCAAAAAACATAGATATGCTAATTAGAACATAATGGAATAAACATTTCGAAGGTTAAGAAACTAAACAGTTGTTGCTCAACAAATAAATAGAGAACAGCAATATGACCCAAAATGCCAGAAAGGTCGGAAAAGTAGGAAGTCCGATGGCCTTGGCTTTCTGTCGGCCAAGGGCCAAAAACAGAACAAGAGAATAAATGAACACAGAGTAAAACACTAATTTTTTCAGTGAAAATTAGCGATTCAAGTATTTTTTCTTTAGAAGGGAATGGGGGAGTGGTTTATATAGTAGTAAAAATTAAACAGTAACTGAGTGATTTAAGCGACGAACAAGGAAAATAGATGTACAAATAGGTCTGAAAATTAATTTAAGAGATATGTAAACCCTAGTTTTTAGGGAAAGTAAGTATCAAAAAACTATAAACAAAAATCATACGCACAGTAGCATAGGACGCATATAGACTAAATAACACTCAAACATCAGGGATTTGAACTATTTTGGTTCAATTTCAGAGAGATATACTTGCCATGTTTAGGCAAGCATTATAGGAGAATAGCCAGTACCAAAAATAGGCAGAATATGGTAAGAAATAGCCATCGAATCCCATATTTGGTGGGATTAGGAGAAGATTTAGGGGGGAGGTGATTTTATGGTTCTTCAAAGAGGGAGGGGAGATTGAGAGGATATGAGGGCAGCGGATTGGAGGGGAGTGATTAGGGTTTGGGGGTGAGGGGATAATTAAAATGAGGGATTAAATATGGATTTTAAGAGGGTTGGGTCGGGTTGGCTTAGGCGTGTTGCGACCGGGTTTAGGATTAGTGGGTCATCTGGTTTGGGCTGGGGTAATTGGACTGAGGTATGCGAGGTTTTGGGCCGAAATTATTTAGGAATTGAGGCTAGTTTTTCAATACCCAATATTTAACAAAAACACAATTTATAAAAGTAAATTAATAAATAACAAAAAATATTATTTTTGCACTAAAATGATTGAAAATAATAACAGAACATTATTTAAATATAAAAAGTTATTTTGGCACAAATAATGTGATTATACATGAATATAGGCTATTATTGCAAAGAATGTGCAATTAGCCTAAAAATGCAAATGTAATTATGAAACAAAATGAAGTAAAATATTATAAAATACACGTGTTGGTGTAAATAATAAGTTAGATGATTAAATCATTGTAAAAATAATTTGAAGGATAATTATTGGATATTTACACAATAAAATGCAGAAAGAGATTAATTTAATGTTTTTTAAAAATTATGAAAAATGCTTATATAGGTTTATAAACTAAATGATGATGCAAATATACTATTTTGAAAGTATGTATATACATTTGAAAAATTATGAGGGAAAAATTGGGTATCAACAACTGCCTCTCTTTACCCGGGAATGATGAAAGAGTTGTCGGGTAAAGAAATAATGACCGATTTTGACCGAATGGGATGATTTGAGAAATAGAGGTCGGACTCTGGTTTCTGAGTTGCCTACATATCCCTAGTATTACGGGAATCAGGCCGCGTGTAGTTCTGGATCCAGCAGTGAACTGAGCCGATGGAGCTGTTGCAGGAATGGTCATATGCTTCGGAAAGTGTTCCTTTAGGTAGGATAATATCAGATGAGTTTATATGAGGTTCTGAATGGATGTATCTCAGAATGGTTATGTATGAGCATTTGAACGGTTATCAGGTGGAAGCGGGTAACGGACGGTGGTTGGCTGCATTTGAGGTAATTTCAGGATGTGAGCACTAAACGAAAATCGGAGCAAAGATTGCTCCCGTTTAAATGAACGGTTACCTCCTGGATTACCTGCAAAACTTAAATGCAATGCATGCAAGTATATATGGGATTATTATGAGAATTTAAACATAATGCAAATTCCCTTTGTACCATGAAAGTTGTCTTTGGACGACGAGGATGATGTCCTTAGACCATGATGTCCTGGGCCATAAATCGCGTGATAAGGGATTCGCAGGCCATGAAATTATGTTCTCGGGCCACGAAAATGGTGCCTCTGAACTATGACGCCTTTGAATAATGATGTGCAAAATTGAGAGATCCTCAGACCATGGCATGGTGTCTTCCAGCTATGAGGATGATGCTTTCGGACTATGACGCCTTTGGACATNAAATTGAGAGCTTCTCAGGCCATGGCATGGTGTCTTCCAGCTATGAGGATGATGCCTTCGGACTATGATGCCTTTGGACAAAATGGTGATTTTGCAGCCCATGAGATGCAAAGACATGATGCTTGGTCTTATGCGGAGCAAACAAAGACAGAGCTTAGTCTTGTATAAGATTGGGCGCAGAGCTTAGCCCTGGGAAAGTAGAAGAATAGTGATAGAGTTTAAGTAGCGTAGCATTTGGCATCATGCAAGGAAAGGCAGAGCTTAGCCTCATGCAGTAGAGGAGGCAGAGCTTACCCTCATGCAAAATAGGAGATAATGCTTAGTCTCATACAAAATAGGAGATAATGCTTGTCTCATGCAATTGGGAGACAATGCTTAGTCTCATGCAATTGGGAGATAGTGCTTAGTCTCATGCAAGGGAAAGGCAATGCGTAGCCTTATGCAGTTGACGAGGCAGGGCTTAGCCTCATGCAAAATAGGAGACAATGCTTAGTCTCCTACAATTAAAGACAATGCTTAGTCTCCTTCAATTATGAGACGGTGCTTAGTCTCATGCAATCGGAAGGCAATGCTTAACATTATGCAATAAAGGAGACAATGCTTAGTCTCATGCAAGAAAGGAGACATTGCTTAGTCTCATGCAATGGAAAGGCAATGCTTCGTCTTATGTAATTGGGGAGGCAAGGCTTAGCCTCATGCAAAATGGGAGACAATGCTTAGTCTCATGTAATGGAAAGACAATGCTTAGCCTTATACAATTGGGCGGGCAGGGCTTAGCCTCATGCAAAATGGGAGACAATGCTTAGTCTCATGCAATGGAAAGGCAATGCTTAGCCTTATACAATTGGGGAGGCAGGGTTTAGCCTCATGCAAAATGGGAGACAATGCTTAGTCTCATGCAATGAAAAGGCAATGCTTAGCCTTATGCAATTATGGAGGCAGGGCTTAGACTTATGCAATTAGGGAGGCAATGCTTAGCCTCATGTAAAGAAAACATAATGAGTGATAGCAGAGTATTTCTTAGTTGCAGACATGTTTGCGTTTGGCAGTTTTGTCATTATGAAGATAGTGATTTTGATGTGTGTACGTATTTGTGATTATTCCTTATTCCTGCATCCAAAGAAAAATTGTGTGTTTTGCGGGGAAGGTTGGTTCATTCCTTCGCCTGCTTGCTTTGCTTTTCTTTGCTCTGTATCGAGATCCTGCTCAAGTTACCATGGGTAGCATCTGCCTGTTTCATAAAAATAAAGTTTTAGACAAAATATGCGTGCATTTGATGAATGTAGTTAATTAAAAACATAGTAGTATGCAATATCAAGTAAATTAGATGAACCAATGACTGTGACACTTTAGAGACATTGCGACTTCTTTGCATTAGAACTTTGAGGGTCCAATTGACCATTCTGCATATGATGAAATTGGCTGGATCCTTAAAATTCTGTCCCAGTTTCTAACCATGGTGGAAAATGAAGATTTTATTTAATTGTGACCGAACCCACATGGCTGCCTATGTATCCCCTATTAAACGGAAATCAGGTCAAGCATAGTTCAGTTACATAAGATGAAGAAATGCAAACAATCTAAACATAGTATCTCTTGACTGCATTTCAGTTGATAGGTTTTGGCCAAACTTCTCTGTCCATCTCTGCGAGTATGAGAGCTCCTCCTGTTAGTACTCTATGAACCATGTAGGGCCCTTTCCAATTGGGCAAAAATTTCCCTTTGGCTTCATCTTGATGTGGGAAGACCCGCTTCAGCAACAGCTGCCCTGGTGTGAATTGTCGAGGCCTAACCATTTTGTTGAAAGCTCTGGACCTTCTGTTCTGGTAATGTTGACCATGACATACTACGTTCATTCTTTTTCCATCAACGAGAGCCACTTGCTCATAACGACTTTGTATCCATTCTTCATCATTGATTTCAGCCTCCTGCATGACTCTCAAAGAAGGAATTTCTACTTCGGCGGGAATGACAGCTTTAGTGCCATAGACAGCAAATATGGAGTTGCCCCAGTGGATGTGCGAATTGTGCTACGATACCCAAGTAGGGCAAATGGTAAATTTTCGTGCCACTGTTTGTGATTATCTACCATCTTCCTTAATATCTTCTTGATGTTCTTATTGGTGGCTTCCACAGCTCCATTCATTTGTGGCCTGTATGCTGTGGAATTCTTATGATTGATCTTGATGGTTTCGCACATGGATTTCATCAAATCACTGTTAAGGTTGGCGGCGTTGTTGGTGATGATTGATTCCTAAACGTTCATGTCAATGGCCAACTTGATCCCCAAGATGCAGACCTCATATTCTCCCATATTGTTAGTACATGGAAACCTAAACTTTGCGGATACTGCATTGTGTTGACATGTTTTTGACACTAAAAATGCTCCAATTCCTACTCCTTTCAAGTTTGCAGCTCCATCGAAGAACATTCTCCAATCGTCATAGGTTTTGGTGATATCTTCTCCTACGAATGATACCTCTTCATCGGGAAAATATGTTTTTAGTGGTTCGTATTCTCCACCCACAGGATTTTCTGTTGGATAATCTTCCAATGCTTGCCCCTTGACCGCCTTTTGAGTTACATAAATGATGTCGATTTCACTCAGTAGTATCGGTCCTTTTGCCAACTTTCCTGTAGGCATGGGTTTCTGGAAGATGTATTTTAATGGATCCATTCTCGATATGAGATATGTGGTGTAGGCACAGAAGTAGTGCCTCAACTTCTGAGCTATCCACATCAAAGCACAGTAGGGGCGCTCTAGAAAAGAATATCGTGCTTCATAGGGTGTGAACTTCTTACTTAGATAGTATATGGCATGTTCCTTTCTACCATCTCATTGTGTTGTCCCAAGACACAACCGAAAGCCCGATCCAGTACAGATAAACAGAGTAGCAGAGGTCTCCCAGGTTCTGGTGGGACCAGAACAGGTGGTTTGGATACATATTCCTTGATCTTGTCAAAGGCTTTCTGGCATTCTTCAGTCCAACTTGTCACAGCATCTTTCTTTAACATTTTGAAAATCAGTTCACAAATCACAGTTGATTGTGCTATGAAATGCCTGATGTAACTTAGACGCCCTAAGAAACTCATCACATCTTTCTTGTTCTTTGGAGGTGGCAAATCTTGGATAGCCTTGACCTTTGACGAGTCTAGCACAATTCCTCGGGGGATGACGATGAAGCGTAGCAGCTTTCCAGCTGGGACCCCGAAGGCACACTTTGCGGGGTTTAGTTTCAGGTTGTACATTCGAAGTCAATCAAAGAATTTCCTCAAATCTGCTATATGATATGTGCTTCTTTTTTTTCTGATTTGATGATGACGTCATCCACGTACACCTCTATCTCCTTATGTGTCATGTCATGGAAAATGGTTGTCATGGCCCTCATATAAGTGGCTCCAGCATTCTTTAGGCCAAACGGCATCATTTTGTAGAAATACACTCCCCATGGTGTAATAAAGGCTGTCTTTTTGCAATACACTCCTTTTTGCAACTGTCTAAAGCCCGGTACATCTCAGCCAAAATCATAGGGACAATAGTATTAGTTTGCCTCCCAATCACCTCCATTAAAGTCCTAGCGACCATAGCTATGCGACTGTGGATCCTTTCTCCTGTATTGGAAATACCAGCATCCGCGGAAAATAGACAATGAATACGAAAACACGGTGGTGTGTCCAACCTAGAGAAGTGATGGCAAGCTCATCACTATAAAGGCGATATGACTTATTATGCCCATAACACTCATAAAGGAACTCGAAGGGTATGTAAGATTTCTTCAGGCAGACTAACCCTTCATTTTTCTTGAAACCCATCATTTTCAGGAAACCTCGAGAAGTGCGGTTTTTCGGTAACGACAAACTAGGGCTATCCCATGGGAGTACAGCGAAGCCTCCTATTTCTTCTAAAAGGGGAGTCATGTTTATGTCACCAAAACGGAAGACGACTCTCTTCTCATCCCAAAACATGGTGGCGGCCTCAATTAATTTATTGTTTGGCTGAGTGTCTAACAAGGAGGGTAAATTCCCGATGACCCTTTTCACATGGTTTTTATCACTAGGTGAGAGAGTTTTCCACCAATCAAGCAGCAAATGTGGGATATTTTGGACCATGCCGAACCTGGGGACTTTGTGCCACATTTCTGCAAAACAAAGAAAGTTAGCCCTTTCCCCCTCCAGATTTGGCTATTTACATATTAATGATCAACATATTGGCATGTTTTCTCCATATAATGCAAATATCGTGATTGTGTCCATTGCGATTATGGAAATCCCGGAGGACTTTGGACAAGGCTTGCCTTAGTGGGTTATCACATGGACAGCGTTCTAACCCATAGTAGGTTTGGACATGATGCATGCACAGTTAATATTAGAGTAGGGGTTTCTAGAAGAGTTTAGGCCGGTATCCTCAAGTGGACAACTTGAGAGGGAACGGCACGGAACCGTCGACTACAGCAAATAAGCCTTTTCAAATTTAAAAGGGTGATATCGGAAGAGCGCGGACACTCATCAAGCGCTGCTATGGTATTAATTAGGCACGAGTGGAATATGATGTGGAGCACGCTTTATGCAAAGGTAAAACATCACGTTGTCAAATATTTTGCATGATAAAAACAATAAATGCAGTATTAAAATGAAATGTAAAGACATAAAAAGAAAAGAAAACAAAGAAGAAGTTAGTTCGCGCAATGTGGAGGTTGTAATAAAGTAAACGAGGGAGTAAGGGTAGGGAGAGACATGATGTAGTAATTTAAAAAGACTTGGAGCAAGCAAACATGACTATAAATAAAGGAAACCGCGTGTTATAACCAAGTTGAACAGAGATTTGCATATTAATGCGAATTCAGATAAAGGGAAATAGGTGAAAGGGAGCGCATGCAGCAATGAAAAGGGAAACGGTAGCGGGATATTCATATAACAA
>AWOL01S0035063.1:0-26259 GCA_000715115.1 Nicotiana otophora
ACCATGATGGCGCCTAACATTTCACTTGCTAGGCAAGCCAATGTTAGAATAATTTTAACCATTGTTAAACCAATTAAATTAAATGGAAGTAAATTAATGAAATAAAGTGTGAAAGACCATAACTACTAAATCATCAAAATATATCCCCGAATCTGGCGTTACAAGTGCACGAGCTACTAGAATAATATAAATAAAAGGTCTGAACAAAGTAAAGTTGTCTGAAATAAAGCACACATCTAAGATAAAATAGAAGAGGACTTCAGAGGTGCGAACATTGTGCAACTATACCTCAAGTCTCCTTTGATAGCTGAATCCGAGCAAATTTACGGTACGCCGGTGAGACCAACTCTGGTATCTGCACAAGAAGGTTAGAGTGTAGTATGAGTACAACCGACCCCATGTACTCTGTAAGTGCGGAGCCTAACCTCGATGAAGTAGTGACGAGGCTAAGGCAGGTCGCCTACATTAACCTGTATGCAATACTAATAATAACAGAAAAAGAAGTAACACCGGTAAATCATATCAATTATTGAAGTCAATTCAGCATTCATAATCCCTCAATTAATTTCCGTTGCAGCGTGCAACCCGCTCCAACAATATAAACTTAAAATAAAATCCGTTGCGGCATGCAACCCAATCCAACAATATAATCTTTTAATTATATTCCGTTGCGGCGTGCAACCCGCTCCAACAATATAAACTTTCAATAATTCTATTGTGGCGTGCATCCCGCTCCAACTATATAAACTTAAATTAACTTCGTTGCGGCGTGCAACTCGCTCCAACAATATAATTTAACCACTCTTAAATGTAAATGTACTCCAATAAATACCACATTAATAAAAAGTTATTAGGCAACAAGGCATATAATAATTATAATTTATTTAGGAAAACAAGTAATGACAAGTAGCAATTAATTGAAGAAATCAGGGAGAAAATAGGTAATTTAATATTTAATATGTTAAATGTCAAGTGGCAATTAAGACACATAATTCAAATAAGCATGTAGCAATTATAGCATGAATTCAAGATATAATATTGAACAAGGAATATGAGAGAAATAATTAATATAATAATTAATTCATGATTTAAAATAATTTATGATTTTCAAATAATTATGCAAATAATCAATTTGACGACGTATAGGAACTCGTCACATCGCCTATATGTCATTACACATGAAATTAACTTAACAAATAATTCAAGGGTTCTATTCCCTCAAGTCAAGGTTAACCACGATACTTACCTCGCTTCGCAACCAAATTCAAGATTTCAATAAACCTTTGCCTCGCGAATTAGTGTCCGAAACCCTTAAATATAGACACAAATAATTCAATATACTCAATACGAATCGTTGGAATTAATTCCATATGAAATTACAAATTTTCCGAATTAAAAGCCGAAATTCATCTCAAAACTTCAGAGTGGGGCCCACGTCTCGAATCTAAAAAAACTCATGAAATTCGAACACCCGTTCCGAGACGAGTCTAACCATACAAAAATTATCAAATTCCGATGTCAAATGGACCTTCAAATCTTAAATTTCGTTTTTGGAAAGTTATACAAAAATTCTAATTTTCTTCCATCTAAATCCGAAATAAATGATGCATATAAGCATGGATTTATAAAATATAATCACTTTTGGGTATAGAACACTTACCCAAGTTGAAGTCGTGAAAACCCCCTTTGGAATTTCCCAAATCCGAGACTCAAAACGCAAAAAATGAGTAAAAATGGCTAACACCCAATTTTTATGTGTTTTGTCCAGCATTTTCATATTTGCGGACAAATTTCAGTATCTGCGGACTCGCATTTGTGAGACAAAGCTCCCATTTTCGAAACAGGGCAGCCAAGCAGAGGATCGCACTTGCGGTCCTTCACGTCGCAGAAGCGACTGCGCAAAAGCGCGAAGGAAGTCGCAGAAGCGAGAAAGATCGTAGATGCGATCTTGGCACCGCAGAAGCGGGCATCACAACTGCGTCCCAAGCTTCATAGAAGCAAAGCTTCTCCCCTAGCTTCAAAGTCTCATAAGAGACACTGCCTCCGCAGAAGCGGTCATGCACCTGCAGCTAAAAATTATGCTGGTGCGACACACCAGAACTAGACCTGCAAACCTTTACAAAATTGATCCAAAACACATCCGAAACACATCCGAAACTCATCCGAGCATCTCGGGACCTCGTCCAAATATCCCAACAAGTCCCGTAATATAATACGGACTTACTTGGCGCACAACGCATAAATAACATAATGGAGCTATTCAAATTTTCAAAATTGGGTTTCAACCCTGATATTAATAAAGTCAAATCCGCGGTCAAACTCTGGAATCTTTAAGCATTCAATCATACAATTTTCAACAAATGGAGATAACTCAAGCTAGGGTCCTCCAATTTAAATTCCGGGAATACCCTTAAGTCTCAAATCATGATACGGATCTACCGGAACTGTCAAAATATTGATCTGGGTTTGTTTTCTCAAAATATTGTCTGAAGTCAACACAAATTAGTTTTGAAGCACTATTTCACATTTTAATTAAGTTTTCACATAAAAACTTTTCGGAAAATGTACTGACTACGCACGCAAGTCGAGAAAGCTGAATGGTATTATTTGAGGATTAAGAACATAGAAATAATTATTAAATTGAAAGATAACCTTTCGGGTTATCACATGTTAAGGTCCTGAGGGCCTCGGGTGGATTCTGGGTGGTCAACGGATCGAGTTTGGAGTTGAAAGAAAGGCTGAAGTAGTTGTCTTCTGGTGCAACCACACCCGCGTGGTTTTGGTCGCAGGTGTGGAGCTGCAGAAGCAGCCAAGAGGGATGCATATGCGGATTTCGTTGGGCTGTGTTGAGACCACAGATGCAGCAATCTCGCCGCAAAAGCGGGACCGCACCTGCTGAGTTGGCAGCGCAGAAGCGTGGGCGCAAATGCGCATGAGGGCCGCAGAAGTGGCCAACGACCTTGGCTTGGTTTCTCGCAGGTGCGAGACTCAGAGCCGCAGAAGCGGCTATCACAGAAGCGACCTTCTTACCGCAGAAGCGAAATTTGTGCTAGGTAGTGAGGCTTTTTTAAAACGGGGGTTTGGCCCATTTTCATCTCATTTCGTCCATGGGAGCCGATATTGGAGCACTTTTGGAGTGCCATCTTCATCAACTATAATGGGGTAAGTGATTTCTTTATATTATGAGTTAAATACATGGCGTTTATGTGAATTCAAGCATGAAAATTGGTAGAAAATGTGAGATTTTGTAAGAAACCTAGAAATTGGCATTTTTGGATTTTTACCACGAAATTGGACATAGAATTTGGAATAAATCATATATTTGAGTTCGCGTGTTATGGGTAAAGTTTATCTTTGAACATTTTTGGAATCCGGACACGTGGGCCCCAGGGTTAATATTTATCGACTTTTGAAGCGGAGTTGTGAATTATTTAAAATGATTAATTATGGGTATTATAATATATTTTGATTGGTTTGCACAATTTTTTGAATAGTTTTGGATCGATAGGTATCGGTATGCAGTGTTTGAGAGGCTTCAGAGCTGGTTATGGAACTTCGGAGCAAGGTAAGTCTCCTGTATAACTCTATGAGGGGGAAACTAACCCTAGGTGATGTAATTGTTATGTGTTACTTATTGCGGGGGCTACATACGCACAAGGTGACGAAAGTTCGTACGTAGCTAAATTCATGCTATTGTCCGGGTAGACTTAGGTTCACACCATGCTATACTTGTACTATATGGGCTAATTTGTCGTTTAATTCCTTTATTTCGCATTACAACTTGAGACCGGACTTGCGTAGAGTGATAGACTTGCTTTTGTAGAGATTTGACGGGCTTCATGACTAGCCATGGAATAATTGTACTCCTTATATGAATTTCTTCTGTGCTATGTGTTTTCAATGAAAGGTTTTCCATACAAATTTATAACTCACACGTCTATTCGTGAGTGGGGTCAATGACCCATTAAAGCTTCTTTTTCTAATAGGATCGAACCGTTCGCCTCGGCAGGATTGTGTACCACACTCTCATGGGAGCGGGGCATTTGCCTCGGCAGTATAATATATGCATATATGGTTCGTTCCGTTCGACCCTCAGCAGTGCACAGATTACGATGGGATCGGGCCGTACGCCTTGGCATTTCTGTAAAAATACTCTCATGGAATCGTGCGTAATAATTGACAAGAAGTCAGTGTATCTATAAGTCTTCCCGATCTAAAATTATGATGACCTATCTGGTGAGGTCCATTATATATTTATGCTCCAGTTGAGGAGGTGATTTCTATTTCAGAGCTTGAACCTATCGTAGAGAGGAGGATCATATCACGTATTTACACTTGTTTATTTCGTTTGTTTACTCTGCCCCATATCTGTTTACTTCTTATTATAACTGTCTTATTGGACCACTAGTAAGTATGTATGTCGATCCCTCGTCACTACTTCTCTGGGGTTAGGCTAGATACTTACTGGGTATGCACTGATTTACATACTCATGATACACTTGCTGCACATTTTTGTGCAGGTACATATATGTCTGGTGGTCTTTTGGGCGTAGAGACGCGGATGTTGTGGGGACTTACCATGAGCTGCATTCCATGTTACGATCTGCATCCTGCAGAGTCTCCATCAGAGCTATTTATATTATCCTGTCTAATTTGTATTCCAGACAGATGTTGTATTTTATTACATTTCCTAGTTGATGCTCATGCATTTGTGATACCGGGTTTTTGGTGGTTCCTAAGGGTGGTTCATCATTGTAATTCGTGTAAATCTCATCATTTACCCTATAAGTTCAATTTCATACTATTTAATTAAATGATAATTTTTATTTCAAAATACTAAAATGAGTAATTAGGATAATCATTCAGCGTTGGCTTGCCTGACGGTGGTGTTAGGTACCATCACGACCCTTAGTGGATTTGGGTCATGACATGAAAATAGTGATAAGGAATCATCAGTTGATGAAGATTTACGAGTCCTTCAATAAGAAAATTATATTTCATCTTCTGAAGATGAGCAAAGACCCTGTAATGAGGGACAATGCTCGAAACAGTGTTGTAACACTGATGATGATATTTATAATCTTTATTCCCAGTTTAAAGACATGAAGGTCAATGTCTTGACTAATGACAGTATTCTAGAACTGTTAAGGGTGATTAAGGACCCTGAATTAAAATCCCAGATCTTAGATAAGATACCTACAAATACAGAAATAGGTACAGAGATCGAAGAAATTCTATCTCAAAAGGGATCTTATATTATGTCTGATATTAGGAAAATGATTAAAGAAAAATCACAGCCTAATAGGCTGACTACCGTCCAAGATTTAGGTAACGAGATTAATAATCTCAATAAAGAAGTCTCAGAGTTAAGGCTTCTAATGTAGCCTTAGACAAAAGAATTTTAAATTAGAAAATTCTGACACTGAAAAAGGATTCAGTATTGATATTACTGAAAAAGGAGATGATATAAGTACGTCAGAAGATGCTGAGAAGAATAAATCCTTAGGAGCTATTGATTTTGCAGAAGACGATTTTTTGCAAAATCTCTGGTATTTTACTACCCAAATTTCTTTCATAAAAATAACTCGATTACAATTTGAAAATATAATTTACCGCTTTATTTGACAGCGGTGTAGATTTAAGTTGTATAAAAGAAGGAGTAATACCTTCAAGATAGTTTTATAAGACCACTCATAGATTAAAAAATGTTAGTGGTAGTCAAATGGGTATTTCATATAAATTACCTAGAGCCTATATTTGCCAAAACAATATTTGTATACCTGAAAGTTTTGTTTTGGTAAAAGATATATCGCAAGATGTAACCTTAGGGGTTACATTCTTTCATAAATTAATACCTCTTACTAATTGGGATACTAATAGTTTTTCAGGAACTTTTAATGACTAGGAAATTACTTTTGAGTTTATAACTTAGCCAATTCAACGATATTTGGATGAAATAATTTCTAATAATATCTTTGCAAAAGTTAAGCAAATTGATTTTTTGTAAAATGAAATTTGTTCTCTTACTATTGGACAGGATTTAAAAAATCCTAAACTAGAGAATAAAATTGATTTATTGAAAAATCAGTTTTCTTTACAAATATGTGGAGAACATTCAAACCAGCTTAGGAATAGAAAGAAACATATGGTAAGTCCTCCTTACGAAGAAGACTTCTCAGAGGATAATATTCCTACCAATGCTAGACCTTGTCAGATGAATTCTGAATATCTAGAGTTATGCAAAAAGAAAATTAATTACTTACAACAAAAGGGTTTAATAAGACCCTCAAAGTCCAAATGGTCTTGTACTTCTTTTTACGTTAATAAACACGCTGAACAGTAACGAGGAGTTCCTTGATTGGTGATTAATTACAAACCTCTTAATAAGGTTTTAAAATGGATTAGATATCCTATTCGTAATAAAAATGACTTATTAGATAGATTACATGATGCTATAATATTTTCAAAATTCGATTTAAAATCAGGTTACTGGCAAATTCAGATATCTAAAACTGATAAGTATAAAACTGCTTTTAATATCCCACTGGGTCAATGTGAATGGAATGTTATGCCTTTTGGTTTGAAAAATGCCCCTTTTGAATTTCAGAAAATTATGAATGATATTTTCATCCTGTATACAGGCTTTATAATTGTCTATATAGTTGACATTTTAGTATTTTCAAAAAGTATTGAATTAGAGATGTTTAGAAAGATTATAATTCAAAATGGTCTTGTCACGGCCCAAAATCCATTAAAGGTCTTGATAGTTCCGGACACCGCTGTCCGGCAAGCCAACAATACATACTTTGCTTAATTACCCATTTTAATGGATTTAACATCAAAATTTCTTCAATGAAATAATAAAAATAAAACTCATAGAGTAAATGATAAATATTTTTAGCAACTAAATTTTCTAAATAACTCACAACCATTCCCAAAATTCGGTGTCACAAGTGCATGAGCATTTACTAGGGAATTAAAATTTAAAATACAGCATCTGTCCTGAATATAAATTAGAAAGGAAAATATAATATCTCTGAAGGAGACTCTGTTGCCTGCGGATTGTAATATAGAATGAAGCTCATCTAAGTCCCAACATTTGTAACCACACCTCTGCGCCCACAAGGTCGCTAGTCATATATGTGCAGCAAGTGCAGCATGAGTAGGAAAAACAACGTGTACCCAGTAAGTATAAAGCCTAATCTCGATCAACATGATTTATAGAATTTACAATGATTTTCGTTAACCAGCAGAAATAACTAAATTCCTCCAATTCCAATAAATTTCCAATTTATCAATTAGCCTCATTTATAGAAATAACAATAATTTCCTTAACAATCAGAGATCAATAAATTCTTTAAATTCCAATAATTTCAACTAGCTTCACAAGCTGAAATAAACTATCAAAGTATCATATAATTATTATTATTAAGCATGATTTCTGCCGTGATCGTTCGGCCCGATCCAGAGTGTTACGTACACTACCGAGGGACATGCGGCACGATCCATAGATGCATCTATCCTGCCGAGGCGTTCGGCCCGCTCCACAAGAAAGGAGAACATTTTCTTATGTACCTCCGGAGTGAGAGTATATTTATTATAAGATATATTCAGGAGGAAGAACAATTTCTCTTAACAATTAATTAATTTAAACAGAAATTCAAGCATATGAGATTTCCATCCTATTATATTTTTATCTAACAATTCACAACATATATATAAATATATCAAATAATTTAATAAAGTAAAGACTACCATTTACACAAGTAATTCATACTTTTGAGTCATAAACTGCCCGGACTTTAGCATTAATAATAGCTACGCACGGACTCTCGTTACCTCATGCGTACGTAGCCCCCACAATTAGCAATAATTATTTAATTTAATCACCTATGGGGTAATTTCCGCCGCACAAGATTAGACAACAGACTTACCTCATCTTGCTCCAATTTAATCCATTAGTAGGCCTTTTCCTCGATTATCCATCTTCAATTGGCTTGAATCTAGCCAAAATAATTCGATACAATCACTAAATATATAGGAATCAATTCTATAAGGAAATACTACATTTTCAATAAAACTCCCGAAATTAATTAAAACTTTGTCAGTGGGGCCCACCTCTCGGAATCCGGAAAAAGTTATGAAATCCCATAACCCATTCAATTACAAGTACAACCATACCAGTTTCACTCAAATCCGACTCCAAATCGATACTGAAATCTCAAAAATTCGTTTCTGTGAGATTTCTAAACTTTTTCCAAATTTAAATCTCAAAACAGTAATTTATGGTGAAAACAATGATATACTTGTATATGTAGACCATATCCGAGTTAGAATCACTTACCCCAATATTGTTTCCTTGAAAATTTGTCAACAGTCGTCTCTGCTCAAGCTCAAGTTCGTGAAAAATGGAAAATGGGACGAATGTACTCTTTTATAAACTGCCAAGGTAGCCTTCGAAATTGGGCCTCGATCGTGGCTTCGATCGTGGCCCTCGAGCCTGGGACTCGGTCATGGCCTCAATCATGGCGTCGAGCTTGGATCTCGGTCATGGCCTCGATCATAGCATCGAGCCTGGGACTTCGATTGTGACCCTCGATCCTGGGTCTTGATCCTGGCCCTCGAGCCTTGCCTTCGATCATGGCCCTCGAGCTGGACCTTCGATCGTGGCTTCGATACTGAGCCTCGTCCCTGGCTTTGACTCAGGCCATCGACCTTGGGCTCGATATCTGGGCTCGATCACAGCCCATAATATCTAGCAGAAGAAAAGTTTGCAGCAACTTTTTAAGCCCAACTTTTGATCTGTTAACCATCCGAAACTCACCTGAGGCCCTCGGGACCTCAACCAAATATACCAACAAGTCCTAAAACATCATACGAACTTATGTGAAACCTCAAATCACATAAAATGATGCTAAAACCACGAAATATGCTCCAATTCAAGCTTAATGAAACTTAGAATTTCCAACTTCTACCTTCGATGTCGAAACCTATCAAATGAACTTCGATTGACCTCACATTTTGCACACGAGTCATAAATGACATAACAGAGCTATGAAAGGTTTCAGAACTTGATTCCGACTCTGATATCAAAAAGTCAACTCCCCCATTCAAACTTCCAAACTTAAATTCCTATTTTAGCCATTTCAAGCCTAATTTAACTACGGACTTCCAAATAAAAGTTTGAACATGCTCCTAAGTCCAACATCACCATACGGAGCTGTTGGAATCGTCAAAATTCTATTCCGAGGTCATTTTCTCAAAATATTGACCAACCTTTTAAAGCCAACTTAAGGAACCAAGTGTTCCGATTTCAACCCAAACACTTCCAAATCCCGAACCAACCATCCTCGCAAGTCATAATTTATTATAAGAACATTTAGGGAGTTTTATTTAGGGGAACGGGGTTCTAAAAGTCAAAACGACCGTTTGGGTCGTTACATTCTCTCCCACTTAAATATACGTTCGTCCTCGAACGTGCTAAGGAGTGTTCCGGAGTTATCCAAAATCACTGTTTAACACCTCATGCACATACTCTTCCTACCATACCTAGTTTAGCACATTAACTCGAGCCAATCTGAAGATTCTCCCCTTTATTCAAGCAAATAAGCCTTAGAGCCAAATTCTAACATCCAGAATTCTCCACCATGCCTGTTTCCAACCTATGAACACCGTATCAATAACTACACGATGCACCAATATAGGATTGCATACTTTTGTTGAATTTAGACCAAGCACCGCATCATTCACATGACCATAATAACATCCTTCGATAACAATAGCCAAAAGTCCACGAATCTGATGTTCACAACACACCTCATGATACATATAAGTCATGTTCCAACTCTTGAAATGCTTCCACGATGGAAGCAATGTGTAGAAATTCATAACTAACTGCCAGGTCAACAAATTATTGAGTTTCTCCCTCTAACAAGAACCATTGCCTCATTATGGACCAAATAATGGTATTTGCTCTTTATTATACTTCATATAATCTGATCGCACTGATCCCGGATCCAATAATCTTGTCTGACCCAGTATGAGCTGCTCAGGTAAAAAGCCACCTTAGACACGATCAAAAATCCTCATATGACGCCACAATGAGCTAATAAGATACGGACTCTATTGCGATACATAAGAAAAACAAACTCTGGAAAGGATTAGTGAACCCACGTGACTAATTAAACAACTGAAAAGGTGTCATGAACCTTTCTCAGAAAATGGGACACAAAACACACAAAATAGAATATAGGAGACAGTACTTAACATTACACTATTGCGGCGTGCAACCCGATCCACACATGATACCATTGCGACATGCAACCCGATCCAAACAACATACCCGTGGCGGCGTGCCACCCGATCCACATAAAACAAATCTATAAGAATATACTTACCGAGCTAGAATGCTCACTACTGCAAAATATCTGAATATCGGACACAAGCACGCTAAGTGCATGATAACATCCCTAGGAGGACTGACAGTGCCATACACTACAAAACTCAAGCACAACTAAGGTGCGATATATGATCTGAAATTTATCAAGTTGTTTCACTACTCACACGACATAATATATTATTACATGGAATAGCCGACGACGAAACGACATCCAATGTCCGAATACTCTTCCATAAGGAGTGCTATGCTGAATGAACACATTCGGCCTGATATAGAGTCCATATTCATATTTAAATCCATCCACAGACCTCAAGCCGATTCTAATCGCTGCATACTAGGCTAATAACCTTTCAAGGATCCATAATAACCCTTTTTCCCATAACAAACAAGAATAGCCATCATAATTGGAACAAACTTCCACAATCCACAACCAAATGAACCGAGAGCCCTCCGGGCATAAATTCTCGAATCAACAATATCGCCACAATCTTCATACTTGGTTGTTAAATATTTAATCAATCAAGTGACAACTTGTCACAATTATACCATCTTTGCGTGAGACACGCTCCCACGACCTTCCGCACCATGTAACAAGTCTGCACATCTATGCTACCGGTTACACTAATGCTGTAAAGCATATCAAGAATCCACAAATCGATACACAAGGTCTCTTACACCTGACATCGACCTTAGGTGATGCCGAAAACAATACCATCTTACTTTAAACATCTAAATCCTTTTCCTGCTTATCCGAGCTCATGACATGCTTGTCAACACCGAACCGAAGTCTTGAATCCTCAACTTTCGAATCCCATGCTACTTAGTGCACTTAATCAAGCCAATGCACAGCAGTACAAGAATTCCATCACAACTCCCAAACCACTAATAGGGTAACCACTTCATCATATAGAAACCTTCTACTTAACTTATTTCAAGAGAACCATTGCAACACGTGACTGAATTCCCATATCCGCAGAAAATACCGGCCTCAAGTAGTGATCTAAACCACTATAACTCTCCTGGGATCCCTCTACACATAACATGCCCTAATACTTGAATTCCTCTAAATAAAATCAATTACGGCGGCCGTCAAGCCTCGCACGTACCGCCACAAATAACATGCATAACTCAATGCGCTGAAAGAAACTGATCATTTCCACCATCATTCCAATTTCACCATTTTTAGCCGACCCGTCTTTTCTCAATTTATTCTCAACTTGCCTTAGAAATAATAATATCTCCATTCATTACATCACGAACTCAAATCCGCACTCATCCCGAGTAACCTTATTTCACGAGACCACGTTGTTTCAAAATCCACGAATCTCATACTCTTCCTTGTGCGCATTTTTACATCTTAAACTGGTACACCCATTCTGATACTTCTTTTATGAATCCGAAGTTATTTTCTTTCGTTTCTCAAATGCTAGACCACAACCTGAAGATAACGCAGAGTACTCCAAGCCCCGTTTCATAATCTGCTGCAAAAGCTCGATACTCAACCATACTACGGACTGGAGATCCTTAGACATCGCACTTTAAATTTTTGAACCCGCTAAGACTGTTATTTAGAGTCACTTGCTCTGACTTGTTTTTAAACATGATCAACTCCAAGTCCCTGCTAGCACATGGACACTTTCTAAAGGAAACACCCGACTGTCTCACTTTCCCTGTACATTACATCTACACAAAGCATAAACTCCGAGTTTTCCAAAAACCTGAATATGAATCAATAAGGCCAAATATGGCACACATTCCTCAAATCCTTTGCTCAGATTACCACCGATGCTTTCTTTTCTTAGTCGTAATGACCCACCAATACACCGAAAACCAAAAACCGCACATGTTGACACTACGCAATCCAATCATAGACGGTGGGGATCTCCCACTTAGCTTAAAGTTACAATTACAAAATTCCGGAATCCACCAAGATTCTTTCTTCATCGTTGACATGATCGTGCACACGCAACTCGCCAAATTTTCTCGAAATCCTTCTATTTACCTTTAATAAACACTCCGAACCACTAGCCACATTTACATATTAAATCTCTTACCGGGTAGCCAGTAGAATTCTTCACAGAAGTTTCGTCAACACCACGTGACCGCTAACCTACTCACAGGAGATAACCCACATGTGGAAATTACATGCTGCCATATTCCAACGTCGCTGCACTGGGTGCAATTACTACGAAATCAGTAGATCATCCTGGGTCTGAACTCATTCACCAGCTGCACCAGTCCCTTCACTCCTCATGGACGTCAACTAAAGGTGCGGCAATACATTCCATTCCAAAGTCATGTTGTATCCTTCTTCATATCAAGCAACTCCCACCTGTCACACCCAATCTTTCTCAATATAGCAGCCAATATTCCAAATTAAGCCCATAGGCCTAGTCACTGTCCACCATGAATCCCAAATCACTTCAAACTTTCCTCAAGCCATGTAGTTTTCCTACCATGTAATCCATATGCTACCTTTCCACTCTCCCACTTTGGTCAAACCCTCTCCTTTAAGCAGCTACTCAACTTCTGTTTCTCACACTTGGCCTTCTAGGAACTTAACCACCATAAGACACCTTCCACAAGTCCTTCCTCACCTTTTGCTGCCCAGTTGTTGCCTTAATTTAAAATCCGTTTCTGTAGCACTTGAACTAATAGGTCGTTACTAACTTTAAACCTTTTCGAGGATTATCCTTCTCGAGCCATTAATACTAGGAACACCGCTTAAATCCTGAACCACTGCACACCGCGATCTCTAACAACTGCTTCCCCTACACCAATTCCTAACACCCCGCCGTGAAGGCTAGTTGAAGAAAACTATAACACTGGCAAACCTTAACACATTTAACAAGGCGATGACACTTCATCAAAATTGAGAACTCTACCATGCTCGAAAATATCAGGCTTCGTTACTCTATCAACCCCAAACCTGAACATTTATAGCCCGGTTGCCTTTTTCTCTGCTGGAAATAAAACATGGAACCTCTGAATTATGTAGTGAGAAAAACCTTCTTTCAAGTCGTTTACTGCCCTGACACATAGACATGCATTTTACCATTTCATAAATACTGTGCGATAACAACGCACGAATAATCATAATAATCAATGCCAAATATCAAAACCTTAGGTAGTACTGATACTTAATTTGAAATGACAGAGCGGACTTTCGCAAGGCGATGACAATAGCCCAATTAATTACACAGGGAGAAGCATCATGTACTACATTTGTAGTACCATTAAAAATTTCCTCGATCCCCAATTTATAACAAGCGCTTCACGTCGCATAAGATTGAGTTGGAAGGAAATGAAGGCATAAGCCTCAAAGGAATCAAATCGCATGATGAGGAATCAAAAAGGGAAGTATTCCTAACAGCCCTGTAGCCTCTCAAAGATAAGCACATACGTCTCCGTACCGATCCGCAAGACTCTACTAGGCTTGCTCATGACTCGTGAGACCTAAGTGAACCTAGTGCTCTGATACCATGTTGTCACGACCCAAAATCCATTAAAGGTCGTGATGGCGCCGGACACCGCTGTCAGGCAAACCAACAATATATACTTAGCTTAATTACCCATTTTAATGGATTTAAAATCAAAATTTCTTTAATGAAATAATAAAAATAAAACTCATAGAGTACATGATAAATATGTTTAGCAAATAAATTTTCTAAACAACTCACAACCATTCCCAAAACCCGGTGTCACAAGTGCATGAGTATTTACTAGGGAATGAAAATTTAAAATACAGCATCTATCCAGAATATAAATTAGATAGGAAAATATAATATCTCTGAAGGAGACTCTATTGGCTGCGGATTGTAATATAGAATACAGCTCACCTAAGTCCCCACATTTGTAACCACACCTCTGCGCCCACAAGGTCGCTAGACATATATGTACCTGCACAATAAAATGTTCAGCAAGTGCAGCAAGAGTACGAAAAATAACGTGTACCCAGTAAATATCAAGCCTAATCTCGAAGAGGTAGAGACGAGATGGCCGACTCTAACACTCACTAAGAGTCAATAATAATAAATAAAATAAAAATAGCAGTATCTAGATCAACATGATTTATAGAATTTACAATGATTTTTGTTAACCAGCAGAAATAATTATATTATTTCAATTGCAATAAATTTCTAATTTATCAATTAGACTCATTTACAGAAATAACAATAATTTCCTTAACAAACAGGGATAAATAAATTTTTTAAATTTCAATAATTTCCAAATTTCAATTAGCTTCACAAGCTGAAATAAACTATCAAAGTATCGTATAATTATTATTATTAAGCACAATTTCTGCCGAGGTCGTTTAACCTGATCCAAAGTGTTGTGTGCACTGCTGAGAGACATGCGACATGATCCATAGATGCATCTATCATGCCGAGGCGTTCGGCCCGCTTCACAAGAAAGGAGGACATTTTCTTATGTACCTCCGGAATGAGAGTATATTTATTATAAGATAAATTCAGGAGGAAGAATAATTTCTCTTAATAATTAATTAATTTAAACAGAAATTCAAGCATATGAGATTTCCATCCTTTAATATTTTTATCTAACAATTCACAATATATATATATCAAATAATTTAATTAAGTAAAGACTACTATTTACACAAATAATTCATGCTTTTAAGTCCTAAACTACCCAGACATTACAATTAATAGTAGCTACGCACGGACTCTCGTCACCTCGTGCGTACGTAGCCCCCACAATTAGCAACAATTATTTAATTTAATCACCTATGGGGTAATTTCCTCCTCATAAGATTAGACAACAGACTTACCTCGTCTTGCTCCAATTTAATCCATTAGTAGGCCTTTTCCTCGATTATCCAACTTCAATTGGCTCGAATCTAACCAAACTAATTCGATACAATCACTAAATTTATAGGAATCAATTCTATAAGGAAATACTATATTTTCAATAAAAATCCTGAAATAAGCGGGGCACACGTCTCGGAATCCAACGAAAGTTATGAAATCCAACAACCCATTCAATTACGAGTCCAACCATACCAGTTTCACTCAAATCCGACTACGAATCGATACTGAAATCTCAAAATTTCGTTTATATGAGATTTCTAAAATTTTTCCAAATTTAAATCTCAAAACACGAATTTATGGAGAAAACAATGATATACTTGTATATGTAGACACAATCTGAGTTAGAATCATTTACCCCAATATTTTTCCCTTGAAACTCTATCAAACGTCGCCTCTGCTCAAGCTCAAGTTTCTCAAAAATGGCAAATGGGACGAATGTCTTCTTTTATAAACTGCCAGGCAGCCTTCGGAATTGGGCCTCGATTGTGTCTTCGATCCTGGCCCTCGAGCCTGGGACACGATCATGGCCTCAATCATGGCCTCGAGCTTGGGACTAGGTCATGGCCTCGATCATGGCATCGAGCCTGGGACATCGATCGTGACCCTCAATCTTGGGTCTTGATCCTGGCCCTCGAGCCTTGCCTTCGATCATGGCCCTCGAGTTGGACCTTCGATCGTGGCTTCGATACTGAGCCTCATCCCTAGCTTCGACTCAGGCCGTCGACCCTGCGCTCGATATCTCATCTCGATCTTGGGCTCGATCACAGCCTAGTATATCCAGCAGAAGAAAAACATGTTGCAGCTTTTTAAGTCCAACTTTTGATCCGTTAACCATCTGAAACTCACCTGAGGCCCTCGGGATCTCAACCAAATATACCAACAAGTCCTAAAACATCATACAAACTTATTTGAAATCTCAAATCACCTAAAATGATGCTAAAACCACGAATTATGCTCCAATTCAAGCTTAATGAAACTTAGAACTTCCAACTTTTACCTTCGATGTCGAAACCTATCAAATCAACTCCGATTGACCTCAAATTTTGCACACAAGTCATAAATGACATAACGGAGCTATGAAAATTTTTAGATCTGGATTCCGACTCCGATATCAAAAAGTCAACTACCCAGTCAAAATTCCAAACTTAAATTCCTATTTTAGCCATTTCAAGCCTAATTTAACTACGGACTTCCAAATAAAATTTCGAACACGCTCCTACGTCTAAAATCACCATACGGAGCTGTTGGACTTATCAGAATTCTAGTCCGAGGTCATTTTCTCAAAATGTTGACCGAAGTCAAACTTGGCCTTTTAAAGCCAACTTAAGGAACCAAGTGTTCCGATTTCAATCCAAACACTTCCGAATCCCGAACCAACCATCCTCGCAAGTCATAATTTATTATAAGTACATTTAGGGAGTTGTATTTAGGGGAGCGGGGTTCTGAAAGTCAAAACGACCGGTTGGGTCGTTACAGGTCTAGTAATATCTAAACCCAAAATGTCTCTTTTCCAAATTAATATAAGATTTCTTGGGCATAATATTGAAAATTGTAGAATAATACCCATTAATAAAAGTATAGAATTTGCTTTTAAATTTTCTAATATTATTACTGATAAAACTCAGTTTCAAAGATTTTTAGGAAGTTTGAATTATATTTCTACATTTATACAGGATATAGCAAAAGATACTGCTCTTCTTTATGATAGACTAAAGAAGAATCCTAATGCATGGACTGATAATCATACAGAATCAATCAAAAAAATTAAACAGAAGGTTAATAATCTTCCATGTTTAACTCTTGCTAACCCAAGTTGGCAAAGGTAGTTAAAACTGATGCCTCAGGTATTGGGTATAGGGGAATATTGAAACAATGCTCTCATTAGATAAACAAGAATATCTTGTCCAATTCTATTCGGGAAAATGGAATAGTTCCCAAAAGAATTATGCTATTATAGCTAAGGAAATCCTTGCTATAGTAAAATTTGTCAGGAAATTCCAATCTGATTTATACAATCAGAAGTACAAAAGTTTTTAATAAAAACTGATTGCCAAGCAGCAAAATTTATCTTTAATAAAGATTTTAAACATGATGGGTCAAAACAAATGTTTGCAAGATGGCAAGCATTATTGGCTCCATTCGACTTTGAGATAATTTATAAAAACAGATCAGATAATAATCTTCCTGATTTTCTCACTGGAGAATATTTGAATTAATAAATTAGTTTCCTGTGTCACATGATATGCAGCCCGAGTACAGACCTCCTCGAGGTAGAGGAAGGGGAAGAACACCTGCCTATGGCATAGGGAATATCCTCACCCAAATTGGAAATCAACAATTGGTAGATGCTAATATAGAAGGTACTTCATGTATCAATACAGAACACCCAATGTATAAAGAATTCTTGGATTTCATAAAATCCAAACAGGAAGAAGGTAACACACAAACATACTCTTCAATTATAATAGAAGAAAGTCATGAGAGAGGTATATGACCGGAAGGAGAAAAAAGAATTAATAAATCTCTTAGAACAGTCAGACATTAAATGGAAAGACAATCCATGGCAGTTAATGACAAGGTATTTCGATACAGTGTCATATGCAACTCCTGCTTATAAATACAGGATGCACTATGAGACAATAATCTCATCTACAGGATCGATTGAAATTCAACATTTCTATCCTGCTAATACTAAGAGAATTTATAATTTCTCTAAGATAATTATTAAGAAGGTATTAGCCACAGACGGGTGGAGACTTAGTACTCTAAAGGAAATAGAATATACCCATCCTGAACAAAAAGTCGCAGTAAAATTTAATTACTGGGATTATGTTTAAAGTTTTAATAAAATTTTCTTATATGAAAATCCTAATAGGAAGCATTCATGGTTTGTTAAGTTATGTTCTAATATGTTCGGGCAACAGATTCCAAACTGGTTCTGTAGATGGTGGAAATTATATGGTCCATCACTATAGATACTTCCTCCATTGTTTAAAAGTTTATATACTCAGTGATAGATATATCTCCTAAAATTATTAATTTACAAAAAGATGATATCTTTTATGATGGAATAGCAGCCGTGTATTTCTTCAGAGAATTTTCAATCCCTTGGATAATAAAATGGGATGTCGAAATTCGTTATACCACAGAAGGATTTCCAGCCTAAACAAAATCTTTTATACAAAATTCTGGAGTAAATTAATCCAAACATATAAGCAAAGATAAATTTATGGCGAAGAATTAATAGAAGAAATTAAAGCCAAAATTGATGGTTATGTGAATTGAGAGGAAACATGCATGGTAATTGAGGAATTGAGCCCATTCCAAAAGGTTACTAGTAAACTTCAGATGAAGAAAGGAGCCCTTTCCAAGAAAAAATTCCTAGCTTTATATTTCGAAGAAATAAAAAAGGATTTAGCAAAGAACTTCGAGATCGAAGTAAGTGCTAATATATCAATGACCTCTCTGGGTAATACCTCAGAAGAAGAAACATGCCTGGCAGGAGAAGCCCAACAAAGCCAGCAAGAACCAATTAATTTGGAAGATATAGAATAATGTTTGAATAAAATAAAGGATGGAGCAGAAGAATCTTCGGCAACGAAAAAGGACAACGCCATGATAGGCTAAATACATATGTGTTAAATTTAGCCATACTAGTTTGTTTTGTTGGCATGTTTTGTTATTAGATTTTATTGTATCACCCCGATGGTGCTCTAGGTTAGGACTATACAGTCCAGGAAGTTACTAATGTTGACAGTAAACCCTGGTTATGGGAACATAACCCGTGGTCCTCAGTTAACCCGTTAAGCTGAGAGAAGGCGTGAAAGGGTTGTGAGGAGGACCTTGGTTTAGGGTCTACTGTTGAGATTGTAACTATCCAAGGTCAACAGAAATAAAGGCTAAGACCTGAAAGTCAAAAAGGCTAAAAGATAAAAAGTAAAACGGACTAAACTTTTATAAAATGCAGATTCCCTCTATTATGAATGTGGGGCCTGCTGTATTATGAAAGTCATGGGTCCATCCACATTATTAAAGGGTCTGGGGCCCAGATTATGCTTTTTCTTTGCCTTTGACTTTGCCGTTGTCCTTTTTCATTGCAGAAGATTCTTCTGTTCCTTCGTTCATTTTATTCAAAAATTCTATTATGTCTTCCAAAATAATTGGTTCTTGCTGGCTTTGTTGGGCTTCTCCTGCCAGGCATGTTTCTNACAGACGGGTGGAGACTTAGTACTCTAAAGGAAATGGAATATACCCATCCTGAACAAAAAGTCGCAGTAAAATTTAATTACTGGGATTATGTTTAAAGTTTTAATAAAATTTTCTTATATGAAAATCCTAATAGGAAGCATTCATGGTTTGTTAAGTTATGTTCTAATATGTTCGGGCAACAGATTCCAAACTGGTTCTGTAGATGGTGGAAATTATATGGTCCATCACTATAGATACTTCCTCCATTGTTTAAAAGTTTATATACTCAGTGATAGATATATCTCCTAAAATTATTAATTTACAAAAAGATGATATCTTTTATGATGGAATAGCAGCCGTGTATTTCTTCAGAGAATTTTCAATCCCTTGGATAATAAAATGGGATGTCGAAATTCGTTATACCACAGAAGGATTTCCAGCCTAAACAAAATCTTTTATACAAAATTCTGGAGTAAATTAATCCAAACATATAAGCAAAGATAAATTTATGGCGAAGAATTAATAGAAGAAATTAAAGCCAAAATTGATGGTTATGTGAATTGAGAGGAAACATGCATGGTAATTGAGGAATTGAGCCCATTCCAAAAGGTTACTAGTAAACTTCAGATGAAGAAAGGAGCCCTTTCCAAGAAAAAATTCCTAGCTTTATATTTCGAAGAAATAAAAAAGGATTTAGCAAAGAACTTCGAGATCGAAGTAAGTGCTAATATATCAATGACCTCTCTGGGTAATACCTCAGAAGAAGAAACATGCCTGGCAGGAGAAGCCCAACAAAGCCAGCAAGAACCAATTAATTTGGAAGATATAGAATAATGTTTGAATAAAATAAAGGATGGAGCAGAAGAATCTTCGGCAACGAAAAAGGACAACGCCATGATAGGCTAAATACATATGTGTTAAATTTAGTCATACTAGTCTGCTTTGTTGGCATGTTTTGTTATTAGATTTTATTGTATCACCCCGATGGTGCTCTAGGTTAGGACTATACAGTCCAGGAAGTTACTAATGTTGACAGTAAACCCTGGTTATGGGAACATAACCCGTGGTCCTCAGTTAACCCGTTAAGCTGAGAGAAGGCGTGAAAGGGTTGTGAGGAGGACCTTGGTTTAGGGTCTACTGTTGAGATTGTAACTATCCAAGGTCAACAGAAATAAAGGCTAAGACCTGAAAGTCAAAACGGCTAAAAGATAAAAAGTAAAAGGGACTAAACTTTTATAAAATGCAGATTCCCTCTATTATGAATGTGGGGCCTGCTGTATTATGAAAGTCATGGGTCCATCCACATTATTAAAGGGTCTGGGGCCCAGATTATGCTTTTTCTTTGCCTTTGACTTTGCCGTTGTCCTTTTTCATTGCAGAAGATTCTTCTGTTCCTTCGTTCATTTTATTCAAAAATTCTTCTATGTCTTCCAAAATAATTGGTTCTTGCTGGCTTTGTTGGGCTTCTCCTGCCAGGCATGTTTCTTCTTCTGAGGTATTACCCAAAGAGGTCATTGATATATCATCACTTACTTCTATAATGACCCGACCGATCGTTTTACTTTCTAGAACCCCATTCCCCTAAATAAGACTTCTCATACGTGCTTTTACTGTTTTATGACTTGCAGGATGGTTAGTTCGGGATTTGGAACAGTTCGGGTTGAAATCGGAACACTTGGTTCCTTAAGGTTGGCTAAAAAGGCCAAGTTTGACTTCGGTCAACATTTTGAGTAAATGACCTAGGAATCGGGATTTGACGGTTCGAATAGGTTCGTATGATGATTTCAGACTTGGGCAATTTGACAGCTTATAAGGAGGGGATTTCGACCTACCTTTGTAAGGTAAGTAATTCCTACCTAATGTGAGTTTAATACATAGTTTATGAGTGGATTATAATATGAACATTTGTAGAAATCATGGGTTTAGATGAAAAACCTAGAATTTGATAAAAATGATATTTTACCACGAAATGGTTGTGGAACTTAGTGAAAATCATATATTTATGTTCCTAAGGGTATGGGTAACGACTTTCTTCGAACATTTCCGGAATCCGGGCATGTGGGCCTGGGATGAATTTTAGGAATCTTGCATTTAGAGTTGGGTAATCACTTTAATAGTTGGGATATGAACGTTTGAGCATAAATTAATTAATTTATATAATATTTGACTAGTTTCGAGTCGTTTGGCATCGAATTTGGAGGTTTGAGCACGACCTTGGACCGGAAAGTAGGCCTTGAGATGAGGTAAGTCTCTTTTCTAACCTTGTAAGAGGAAATTTACCTCATACGTGAATCAGAACTAATATGTGCTCCTACGTGTGGGGGCTACGTACGTACGAGGTGATGAGAGTCCGTACGTAGTTACTAATTATGCTATTGTCCGGGTAGTCTAGGACCCATACCATGCTATACTTGAAATGTTTAAACTCCTACTTGTTGATTAAATTGCTTAGGTCATATTGGAAGTTGATAAAAGAATTGTAAAAGGTTAAATTCACTTACTTAAAGTTGCGAATGGAACACTTGACTATATATGAGAGTTTGTGTGTTGTTTGAAATGTTTTCTATTTGTGGAGCGGGCCGAACACCTCGGTAGCAGATAGATGCATCTATGGTTTGTGTCGTTTGACCCTCAGCAGTGCACACTTTAAATATTATGTTGGATCGGGCCGTACGGCCTCGGCATAATATGCACATGAAATCTTTCAAACTAATCATGATTTATATTGCTTAAAATTCATTGAGATACGAGGTGTTAAATAATGAAACTAAACTCGGGATTTAATATTTGCGAAAGAAAAATTAACTATTTCCTGATATTTGAGCTTTCAGTATTGTTCATGAAATCCATGCTTAGTATAAAATTTGATATATCATTGTTGGCCTATAGTAAGTGTCAAAGTCGACTCCCCATCACTACTTCTTCGAGGTTAGAATGGATACTTACTGGGTACATATTGTTTATGTACTCACACTATACTTCTGCACTTGACTGTGCAGGATCTGAGGCAGGCACATCTGGTTACTAGTTCGGTGCGCATATTTGATCCCCGCTATGAGACTATACAGTGAGCTGCCCTTTCGTGTCATTCTGTAGCAGCCAGAGTCTTTGTTCTGTCTATTCCATTTCAGGCAGTAGATTAGAATTCGGTTGTATATTATACTAGTAGCCCATAAACGTGTGACACCGGGCCTTGGAACACACTAGTAGACTTATGATTTTTGGGTTGTAAATCTACGGTTATGATTTCATTTAACTGCTTTTGCTTTGCTCAGTTTAAATTCCGTTATTTGTTAATTTTTTTAAAAATTTAAGGAAAGTTAGTTGTTTGAAAAAATTTATTAAAAAATAAAAATCACTAGATTGTCCACTGTCGGCTTGCATAGCAATGACATTGGGCGCCATCACGGCCTAAACCAGAATTGGGCCGTGACAACATGGTATCAGAGTACTAGGTTCACGTAGGTCTCACAAGTTATGGGCAGACCTAAATAGAGATCGGTGTGGAGACGTCCGTGATTATCTTCGAGAGGCTATAGGGTGTTAGGAAACTACTCTTTATTCATCTCCTATCGTGCAGTTGATGGCATACTAAGTTCCTTTCTCTCATTCTCACACAGATGGTGAGAACGCATGTGGCAGATATTCCAGACTCGGGAGGAGCTGGTCCCCCCATTGCTAGAGACCGAGGCAGGAGTCGGGGGAGGGCACCGACCTGAGGTAGGGGATGAGGACATTCCAGAGCTGCCCCAGTTGCACCACCAGCTGATCCAGTGGAGGATCCCATCATTAAGGAGCAGGGCAAGGTGCCCGCAACAGAGCCAGCCCCAGTAGATTTCATGTCAGCACCGGGATTTCAGGAGGTCATGGGCCGTATGCTGCGGTTTATGGACACTATGACTCAGGCTGGTTTATTTCCAGCGAACCCCGCCACCTCTCAAGCGGGAGGGGGAGGACAGACCCTTATCGCTCAAGCTCCTGGGCATGCAGCCGCTTTATATCATACCCCGGGCACTCTCCTCGCGGCCGGAGCCCAGACAGTCGCAACTGCTGTACCTGAGCCTAGACTAGTTGTGGGCAGCGAGCCGCATAAGCTTTTATACAGATGGACTAGTCTTCACTCTGCGGTCTTTGGGGGTGAGAGACACGAGGATACTAGCACTTTATTGATAGGTGCATGGACAGATTGCACAACATGAGGATATTGGAGTCTCACAGGGTGGATTTCACTACATTTTAGTTGGAGGGCTGAGCACGTAGGTGGTAGCAGTCTTATCTTCTTGGTAGACTAACAGATTCTCCTCCCATAACTTGGGAGCAGTTCACACGCCTATTCTTGGACAGGTATATTCCACCCTCTCATAGGGAAGAGTTGCGATTCCAGTTTGAGCAGCTCCAGTAGGGTCAGATGTCCGTGACTGATTATGAGGCGAGGTTCTCTGAGATGTCTCGCTATGCACTCATAATACTCCCTACTAAGGCGGAGCGGGTGCAGAGGTTTGTTACGGGTTGCACTCAGGTATTCATGCTAGTATGGCCCGAGAGGTGGATATGGGGACTTCATACCAGCTAGTAGTGGAGAATACTCAGAGGATCAAGGGTTATCGTCAAAGTGGTAGGGAACAAATGCAGCACGACAAGAGGGTCTGTTACTCCGGGGAGTTCAGAACTGCCCCGGCTGGGGGCAGAAGTTAGTTTAGGAGGGGTCAGCCCAGTAGGCTCCCATATCTAGCACCACTGCCTTCACGTGGTGCTCTAACGCGACCCTATTTCAGCGATATGCCGGAGAGTTCTTACCGACCGCCAGTTGTTCAGGGTCCTTCCAATAGGTACTCCGGTCATCAGGGTTCTTCTAGTGCTTACTTCAGTGCCATGCCAGAGAGTTCATATCGCATAAAAGCTATTCAGGGTTCTTCCGGTGGGTATTCAGGCCATCAAGGTCAGACTTCAGAGCAGCAGATAACCGCACCGAGAGGTTGTTTTGAGTGCGGGGATCTTAGTCATGTCCGGAGATATTTCCCCAGACTTCGAGGCAAGGCAGTGCAGCAGGGTCAGCAACCCACGATTACAGCTCAAGTAGCCGCACTAGCCGTCTGGCTGCCCAGAGGCGGAGGGTAGGTGGGTAGAGGCCATTCTAGAGGTGGAGGTCAGGCAGGCCGAGGCCATTTAGGTGGCGCTCCATCCAGATTTTATGCTTTTCTGGCCAGGCCAGATGCAACGACCTCAGATGCCGTGATCACAAGTATTATCTCTGTCTGCGGTAGGGATGCCACAGTGTTAGTTGATCCAAGATCTACCTATTCATATGTGTCATCCCTGTTTGCTCATTTTCTGGATAATCCTCGTGAGTCCTTGAGTGCTCATGTTTATGTGTCAACTCATGTGGGTGATTCTGTTATTGTGGATCGGATTTATCGGTCCTGTATGGGTATATTTTGTGGATACGAGGCTAGAGTGGATCTTCTGTTGCTTGATATGACCGACTTTGAGGTCATCCTGGGCATGGACTGGCTATCCCCATATCACGCCATCCTTGATTGCCATGCCAAGACTATTACCTTAGCGATGCTAGAATTGCCGAGGTTGGAGTGGAAGGGCTCATCTGTCAGTACATCTAGTCGATTTATATCTTTTATGAAGGCTCGACACATGGTCGAGAAGGGTTGCTTGGATTATCTAGCCTATGTTCAGGATACAGAGTCTCCACGATTGATTCAGTGCCAGTAGTTCAGGAGTTCACCGATGTGTTTCCTTCAGACCTTCCAGGCATGCCACCAGATCGTTATATTGATATCTGTATTGACTTAGCTCCAGGCACTCAGCCTATATCTATCCCGCCATATCGCTCCGAAAGAATTGAAGGAGTTGAAGGAACACCTTGAGGAATTGCTAGTAAAGGGGTTCGTCAGGCCGAGTGTATCACCTTGGGGTGCACCAGTATTATTTGTGAAGAAGAAATATGGGACTATGCGGATGTGCATTGATTACCGCCAGTTGAACAAAGTCACCATTAAGAACAAGTACCCGTTGCCACGTATTCATGATTTGTTTGACTAGTTGCATGGTGCTAGGGTGTTTTCTAAGATTACTTGGGATCGGGGTACCATCAGTTGAAGATTCGAGACTCGGATGTTCTGAAGGCTACCTTCTGTACTAGATATGGACATTATGGGTTTCTAGTAATGTCCTTCGGCTTGATCAATGACCCAGCGATGTTTATGGATTTGTTGAACAAGGTGTTCAGGCCTTATATTGAATCCTTTGTTATTGTCTTCATTGATGACATCTTGATTTAGTCACGTAGCATGGAGGAGCACGAGCAGCATTTGAGAGTAGTGCTTCAGACCTTGCAGGAACAAAAACTATATGCTAAGTTCTCCACGTGTGTATTTTGGTTAGATTCTGTGGCATTCTTAGGGCATGTTGTATCAGGCGAGGGTATTAAGGTGGATCCCAAGAAGATTGAGATAGTTCAGAGTTGGCCTCGTCCCACTTTGGCGATTGAGATCAGGAGTTTCTTGGGATTAGCAGGTTATTATCTCCGGTTTGTGGGGGGCTTTTCATCTATTGTAGCACCTTTGACTAGATTGACCCAGAAGGGTGCTCCGTTCCGTTGGTCCGAGGATTATGCGGCGAGCTGTTAGAAGCTTAAGATAGCTTTGACTACAACACCGCTTCGAGTGTTGCCTTCCGGTTTGGGGATGNGGATCGGGGTACCATCAGTTGAAGATTCGAGACTCGGATGTTCTGAAGGCTACCTTCTGTACTAGATATGGACATTATGGGTTTCTAGTAATGTCCTTCGGCTTGATCAATGACCCAGCGATGTTTATGGATTTGTTG
>AWOL01S0035064.1:0-15740 GCA_000715115.1 Nicotiana otophora
CTTCGCGTTCGCGACCTAGCTACCGCGTTCGTGTAGAATAAATTCACCCTGCGCAATTTTAACCTTCGTATTTGTTAGAGTACCTTCACAAACGCAAAGAAGAAAACACCACATAACAGCTGAAGCCAAAGAAAACCAAATTTTCCTAAGTTCAAAACACCCGTAGCCTATCCGAAACTCGCCCGAGCCCTCAGGGCTCCAAAACAACTATGCACACAAGTCCCAAAACCTCACATGAACTCGCTCGTGCGATCAAAACACCAAAATAATGCCTAGAACCACGAATCGGACACAAAATCAAAGAAAATTTTCAAGAAAGGTTTAAAATTTCTATTTTCACAACCGAACGTCCAAATCATGTCAAATCAACTCCGTTTCTCACCAAATTCGATAGACAAGTCATAAATATTATAGTGGACCTGTACCGGGTTCCGGAACCAAAATACGGATCCGGTATCAATAAATCCAAACATCAATCGATTCTTAAAAATCATAAATATTTCAAACTTTTAATTTTCAACAAAAATCAATAACTCGGACTAGGGACCTTCAAATTCGATTCAGGAATACACCTAGGTCCCAGATTACGATACGGATCCACCGGGACCGTCAAAACACGGATCCGGGATCGTCTACTTAAATATTGACCGAAGTCAACTTAAATGAATTTCTAAGGCAAAATTCTTATTTATATCAGTTTTTAACATATAAGCCTTCCAGAAGAACACCCGGATTGAGCATGCAAATCGAGGAAGGCTAAAATGAGGTTTTTGAGACCTCAAAACACAAAATTAGGTTCTAAAATATAAGATGACCTATCGGTTCGTCACAACTATAATACACCCCGAGCAATAAAACAAGTATTAAAGTCTATATCTCATTAGGCAAACACCTAGGTGATGGTCATAGCCCTAGACTTTTTACAAAACTTGAAAAAAACAAATCTCTTAGTTTTACTTCTTAACTTTGCAATCCTAGTTTAACTTAGACATAGAATCAACCCCATTTTGTGGAAGTGTAAATTGAGGTAGTACACACTCACGTATTACAATATATACGCCTAACACCCATTTATAACTCCCTGTGGAAATCGACCCCGACTCTTCTTTGGTACTATTACTGCAATCGATCATTTCATAACCTTGAATTGAGGTGTGAAAGTAGGACGTGATAAATTTTTGGCGCCTTTGCCGGGGAGTTAAAAAATGGTGTTAACTATATATTTAGGTGTATTTTTGAAATATCTTATTTTCCTTCCTTGTTACTAGCGTGTTGAGAAATTATAGGAGCAATCATGACAAACATGAGTTCGGAAACATAGCTTTAGGGTATGTGGATGTTGAGGATGATCAAATGGATGTGGTCCCTCTTGAACCTCAAGCAAATAGACGAGGCCGAGCGCCTCATGAAAATGTACCCACTCCACCTCCACCTCCACCAAGAGCAGCTCCACACCGGGTGTTGCCGAATTAAGGGTATGCAAGTGCTATAGTCCCTCTCCGTATTAGGGCGGGCAACGTTTAAATAACCAACGGGATGCTCTCTTTGCTCGGCAATGAGGGTTCTTCACCGGTACACTGGGTTAAAATGCATACAAACACTTGAAGGGGTTCGTAGATACTTGTTGGGGGAGTAAACAAACTAATGTCTCCGAAGATGCTTTGAAGCTAAGGCTTTTTCCCTTCTCTCTACTGAGGAAAACTTTATATTGGTTGGAACGTTTGCCAAATCATTCCATTCATACTTGGGATGAACTAGCGGAGAAATTTATTTCTAAGTACTTCTCTCCCGGGTACATGGCTATTCTTCGGAATGAAATTCTAGCATTCAAGCAAGAGCCCAATGAACCACAGCACGAGATATGAGCAAGATATAGAACAATGGTGAAAGAGTGTCCCAACAACGATATGATGGAGAACATGATTCAACAAACTTTCTATCGAGGGATCAATACAACCAACCAATGTATAGTGAATCAACTTGCCGGTGGGAACTTCATGACTACGCCTTATGCGAAGGCGTGTGATATTTTGGATGAGATAGAGGATACTTCATCGGCATGGCAATCCTGGGCTAATGTTCAATAGGGTGATCCCAATATGATTCACCTTCACAAAGAATTGCATGACCATGGGCAAGCCATAGCCGGGTTGACCACCACCATGAACCAATTGGCAAAGGCTCAACTTCAACAAGTGCAAAACCAGAGGCAAGTCAATGCAATGGAGGGAGTAAGTATGATGGTGAACAAACGGAGAACAAAGGGTCCGCAAGTGCAACAAAGAGTAGAAAATTTTGTGCAAGAAGATAGTGGGTTTGAGCAAGAGGATTGCTACAATGACCAAGAAGAAGAGGTCCAATATGTTAAAAACTTTCAATGAAAAAGAAACAACTTTCGAGGCCTAAGCCAACAGCAACGGAGACCACAAAACAATAAATGAAATTGGAATTCTCACAATAAAGGTAATTGGAGTGGTGGAAAGAATCAAAGCAATTGGAATAGCAACAACAATCAAGGGAATTGGAGTGGAGGCAATAATCAAGGGAATTTGCATAAAAATAATAACCAAGGCAATTGGGGAAGCAACAATCAAGGCGGGTGGAATAACAATCAAGGAAATCAGGGGTCGGGTTTTCAAAGGCCCCCGATGTATCAACAACTGAGCAACCCACCGCTTTATCCTTCCCATGGTCCTAGTTCTTCCAACAACTAAATGGGCCATATTGAGAACATGTTTAAGCAAATGATGGAGAAGAATGCCAATTCCGATGCCCAACTTGCTTCACACAACACATCGATCCGCAACTTAGAAGTGCAAATGGGTAAAATCTCTCAAGCTTTAAATTCTCATTCTAAGGGGGCACTACCAAGTGACACGGTGATGAACCCAAAGAGTGGGAACGACACGGGGCATGCCATGACCGTTACTACAAGAAGTGGGAGAGGTGGGAATGAACCCACCTCAAATCAAAGGCAACTTATGGATGATGCGCAAGTGGTAGAAGAAGAAGAGATCCCGAACAATGGGGTGCAAGCAAATGATGAAGTGCGGATTGATATAGATGACAATGAGGGAGAGAGACTCAAGAGGAAGTGAACCCGTCTAGGGATCATGTTATTGACATACCGGAACCGGTAGTGCAAAAGGCTAAAGCACCATTGCCTAAGCCTCCTCCTCCATATGCTCAAAGGCTCGGTAGCAAAATAGCGAGAATCAATTCAAAAAGTTCATTGACATGATGAAGAGTCTCTCAAACAATGTGCAATTTGTTGAAGCCTTGGGGCAAATGCCTAGTTATGCACTGTTTTTGAAGGATTTGGTGACAAAGAAGCGATTGATGAATTTTGAAACTATCAAAGTCACTCATTAAGTGAGTGCAATTGTGCATTTGATAGCTCCTAAATTGTAAGATCCCGGTGCTTTCACAATCCCTTGTACCATTGGAAGTGTCGAGTTTGCTAAAGCGCTTTATGATCTTGGGGCGAGTATCAATTTGATACCCTATTCGATTTTCAAGACTTTTGGAATTGGGCAACCAAGACCCACATCTATGAGATTATAAATAGTCGATCATACAATGAAGAGACCATTAGGAGTGATTGAAGATGTATTGGTTCGTGTTGATAAGTTCATTCTTCCGGCGGATTTTGTTATTCTTGATTGTGAAGTGGACTATGAGATGACGATTATTCTTGGAACACTTTTTATTGCTACGGGGAAGGCTCTTGTTGATGTGGAAGGTGGAGAACTCACTTTCCGAGTGGGTGATGAAAAGGTGGTGTTCCACGTGTGCAAATCTATGCGGCAACCAAATAGCAATGAAGTGTGTTCTTTCGTGGACTTGGTGACCGATGTGATTATTGATGATACAGGTGCCACGATTAATGTAGGTAATATGTTGGAGGCCGTCTTGCTCAAATTTTATGATGACGAGATGGATGGCTTCAGGGAATGTGTGAATTCTTTACAAGGAATGGGATCGTACAACTATGCGCCACAAAAACTTTCCTTGGATCTTGAAAATAGGAAAACTCCTCCTACAAATTCTTCAATTGAAGAGCCTCCTACCTTGGAGTTGAAGCCATTGCCTCCACATCTTAGGTATGAATTGCTTGGTCCTTGCTCTACTTTATCGGTTATTGTTTTCTCTTGTTTGACTAACGTGCAGGTTGACTCTACATTGGCGGTGTTCCACAAGAGAAAGAAGGCTATTGGGTGGACTTTGGCGGATATTTGGGGAATAAGCCCCGAATTTTTCATGCACAAGATCATTGGAGTAAGATGCCAAACTATCTATTGAACACCAAAGGAGACTCAATGAAGCTATACAAGACGTGGTCAAAAGGATATTATCAAGTGGTTGGATACTGTGGTTGTCTACCCCAATTCCGACAGTTCATGGACTTCTCCGGTGCAATGTGTCCCAAAGAAGGGGGAATGACGGTGGTTACAAATGACAAGAATGAGTTGATTCCCACAAGAACGGTGACCGGGTGGAGAGTGTGTATGGACTATCACAAGCTAAACAAATTCACGAGGAAGGATCATTTCCCACTTCCCTTACTTGACCAAATGCTTGATATGTTGGCCGGCCGTGCTTTCTATTGCTTTATAGATGGATATTTGGGCTACAACCAAATCCTTATTGTTCCAGAAGGTCAAGAGAAAATAATTTTCACATGTCCCTATGGTACTTTTGCTTTCAAGCTGATGCCATTTGGCTTATGTAATGCACATGCGACTTTTCAAAGGTGTATGATGGCGATCTTTACGAATATGGTAGAGGACTACCTTGAGGTCTTCATGGATGACATCTCGGTAGTCGGAGATTCTTTTGATGATTGCTTGGCAAATTTGGATAGAGTATTGGCAAGGTGTGAAGAAACAAACTTGGTGCTAAATCGGGAGAAATGTCATTTCATGGTCGAGGAAGGCATTGTCCTTGGCTACCAAATTTCAAAGAATGGCAAAGAGGTTGACAAGTCAAAAATATAGGTGATTTCTAAACGTCCACCCCTAACTTCGGTGAAAGGCATTCGAAGTTTCTTAGGTCATGTGGGGTTCTACCGGAGTTTCATAAAGGACTTTTCTAAAGTGGTGAACCCGTTGTGCAAGCTCTTAGAGAAAGATGCTAAGTTTAACTTCAATGATGATTGCATGAGAGCCTTTGAATTGCTAAAGTTCAAGTTGACAACCACACCCATTATCACCGCTCCTAATTGGAATATTCATTTTTAGCTCATGTGTGATGCTAGTGATGTAGCGATTGGAGCAGTTTTGGGGAAATGCATCAACAAGATTTTTCATCATGTCTACTATGTTAGTAAGACCATGAATGATTCCCAACTCAATTACACCATTACATAGAAAGAGCTCTTTGCCATTGTGTTTGCAATTGAGAAGTTCCGCCCATACCTGATGGGTGCAAAGGTTATTGTTATACGGATCATGCGGTACTTCGCTATCTTATGAGCAAGAAAGATTCAAAAGCTCGGTTGATGTGATGGGTGCTATTGTTGTAAGAGTTTGATATTGACATCGAAGATTGAAAAGAGAGTGAAAATCAAGTGGCGGACCACTTGTCTCATTTGGAGGAGGAGGCGAGGCCGCATGATGGCCTTGAAATCAATGTCTCCTTTCCCGATGAGCAACTCTTGACTATCTCAATGAAGGAGGTGCCATGGTTCGCGGATCTAGCAAACTTCCTTGTGTGTGAAATCATCCTGGATGCGTTCTCCTCAAATCAAAGGAAGAAGCTCAAACAAGATTGTCAAGATTATTATTGGGACAAGCCATACGTTTTCCGAATTTGCACAGATGGGTAATTAGAAGATGTGTTCCAGACGAAGAGCAAAGTTATATTCTTAAGGCTTGCCATTCTTCGCCTTATGGTGGTCACCATGTCGAAGCAAGAATGATGGCCAAAGTGCTAAGTTTTGGTTTCTATTGGCCAACTCTTTACAAATATGCAAGTGATGTGGTGAAGAGATGTGATGAATGTCAACGTGGCGGTGGAATCTCGAAGAAGAATGAAATGCCTCTCACTACCATTTTGGAGATTGATATCTTTGATGTGTGGGGTATTGACTTCATGGGTCCTTTTGTAATTTCTTATGGAAACACCTTCATCTTGGTAGTGGTTGATTATATATCCAAATGGGTTGGGGCCATTGCTCTACCCAACAATGAAGCAAGAAGTGCGGTGGCATTCTTGAAAAAGAATATTTTCACAAGATGTGGTACTCCGCGGGCTATCATAAGCGATGAGGGGTCGCATTTTTCTAACAAGGCTTTTGACACTTTGCTTAGAAAGTATGGTGTCACTCATAAAGTTATGAATCCCTATCATCCACAAGCTAGAGTTCAAGTGGAAGACTCCAACCGGGAGATATAGAGTATCTTGCCCAAAACAGTGAATGTTAAACGGACGGATTTTCAAAGAAGCTTGGTGATGCACTATGGGCTTATCAGAATACTTTCAAAACTGCTATCGGGATATCTCCATACCGGTTGGTGTTTGGGCAAAGCTTGTCATCTTCCGGTGGAACTTGAGCACAAAGCCATGTTGGCTTTAAAGAAATTGAAGCTTGATTGGGATACAACTACTAACTTGCGGGTTGCACATTTGAATGAATTGGATGAGTTCCGGTACCATGCATATGCAAGTTCGTCCTTGTACAGAGAGAAGATGAAATACCTCCATGACAAATACATTCGGAATAGGGAGTTCAAAGAGGGTGATCTTGTGTTGTTCAACTCACGGTTGAGGATGTTTCCCGGGAAGTTAAAGTCTAAATGGAGTGGCCCGTTTGAAGTCGTGGGTGTGACACCCTTTAGTGCATTAGACTTGAAGAACAAAAATGATGAGGTATTCCGAGTCAATGGTCACCGGGTAAAGCAGTATCTGGGAAAAGTTTGTGATAGCCACGTTGTGACGGTGATTCATTTCAAATGATGGTAATCTGTGTCGTGCCGCGACATTAAATCAGTTGCTTCTTGGGAGGCAACCCATGTTCCTTTTTCTTTCCTTTTCGTCATTTGTAGTTAGGTGTTATTTTGGTAATAACTGGTTTTGAAGTATGTTGCAGGAATGAGTGTGCTTTATAGGAATTATGCCTAGAAAATTGGCTGAGTGTGGAAAGAAGTGCGGACCGCAAATGTATTGTGCGGACCAACAAATGTTGGTTGCTACAACAAAAGGTGATCTGCCGCACAATTACATTGCAGACCGCATAATTTGAAAGGGTAAAATGACAACTCTCTGAAGTTGGTTTGTCATAGAAATGGCCAAAGTGCGGCCACACGACAAAATCTGCGGTCCGTAACAAATCCTGCGGTTGCACAGAAACTTTTGCAGACCGCAGCACAAAAGGGCTTCTGATCCCCCAGGTAATAGAGTGCAGACCGCAATGGGAATTTTGCGGCCACACTCAACTCTCTATCCCTCAGTCAGAACCGTCTTGTATAAATAGAAGGCCTAGGGTAACTGTTACATTTTTTTCCTTCTCTGAGCATTCACAAATCTTAAACATTGAAATCGTCTAGTAAATCATCTGCCACACACACTCAACATTTGTGATCACTCAATTGTAGTACTTCATATCTGGTATGCCTCAATTACTTGTAGAATTTTTTAAATTTTAGTTTAATTTACAATTTGTTAGTTAGCTTTAGGCCAATTGTCAGTAGAATTCAATTATACAACCATGTAGGGTTAAACATGTAGTGGGTCAAGTAATACTTGCTCTATGGGGAATGAGTAAATAGGTTTTCATGATTATACATGACCACCATGTCAAATTTGTGCAAAAATTGCAAACCCTAGAACTCTGATCATAGTTATGTTGAAATCTGTGGCTGCACAAGAAATTGTGCGATCCGTAGAAGTTGAAATTAGGGCACATTAGTCAAGCATGATTGTGTGGCCGCAGTGAAAAATGTGCATACGATAGAAATCCCATCGCGGCCGCAAAACAACTAGTTCTCTATTATCAGAGAGTTGTCAATTTGATGACTCACATGTACGGCCGCAATGGAAAATGTGCAGACCGCAGAAAAGTGATTGCGGCCGCAAAACAACCCATTCTCTGTTATCAGAGAGTGGGCATATTGGTGGTATCTGAGCTGCGGCTGCAATAACAATTGTGTGAACCGCAATCCAATACTGCGGTCGCACTGATAATTGTGCGGACCGCAATTCCAATTCTGAGACCGCTAGGTTTAATTGTGTGGTCCGCAATGCCCAGTCTACGGTCGCACTGATAATTCTGCAAACTGTACTCCCCTATCCTACAAGCATGTTTTACACTGTATTGTTCACTATCTCTCTGGTGTGTTCTTGGATGTTTGCACTTGAATTACAACTGACACCTGCTTTCGCTTGGTACAGAAAATGGTTAGATCTCGAGGCAGAGGTGATACTTCAAAGGGGAGGGGTGAACCTTCCAGGGGTCGAGGCAAGAGTACTTTACCCCTCGCCCTCCAAAAGATAATCTCAACGAAGGCTACAACCAGTCAAGGGAGAAATGCAAAACCCTCTTAATCTAGTTCTTATGCCCCATCTAGGGAAGCATCGGAGGGCAACTCGATTCAAGAGCTGCCAACTGTCTAATCAAAGCCATCATGAAGGTATCAACTCCGGGATGAGCTTTCCACATCACATAGCATCTCCGAGGGTTCGAAAAGTTCTAGTCAGGCTTCTGAGCCCTCCTCTACACCAGTCCCTAAGGCACCAGCAACTACAGCTGATGATATCCTAGATGATGGCCGAGGGGGAGATACTACAGTTGCCGATATTAAGTGGTTGAAGAAGAAAGAGGTCTGGGAGGATCGGCTCGTTAGTCTGGCTGCCTTCACTAGCTTTCGTTGGTGGTGGCCGGTAAGGTCGCTCACTCTTGAGCAACAGTTCCAATTAATATATCTTGAACAGTATAATCTGGCAGTCTTAAGGTAGTTTCGAGAGCGAAAGAGGTGGATGTGGTTCACCCAAAGCGTAGTGGACGCGAAGGAATACCTTGTCTGGGAGTTCTACGCCAATGTGACACATACCAAGAAATGGGCAAAGGTAATGAAAGTGAGGAACGTGAAAGTGTGTTTTGACCAACACACATTGAAAACCTACATAGGGTTTGATGATGTTGAGCCCGCACAGTATTTGGAGAAGTTGGCAATAAGGGTTGCAGCTGGCCCGTGGCTTGCTGCGATTCTGGCAGCTCTTGGGCCACCACCCCCATGGGTTACAGCAGGGGTGTCTATTCATAAACACACCCTGAGTTTCGAGGCGAGGAGGTGGCAGACCTTTAATTTGTATGTATTCGACTCGACCCATGTCAGAATGAGAAAAATCTTCCTATCCCGCGGGTAGTTCTAGTCGCCTCTATCATGGCAGGGGTACCCGATCAATGTGGGTTCCATGATGTCGGCCAACATATTTGTGGTCGCCAGGCAAACTGATGCCTCCTACCCGTATCCCAACACCATTACTGAGTATCTTACGGATACACGGGTGGAGCCGAGAGATTTTGATACGAAGGTGCGAGCGAAGAAGCCCTTCTCATGGTATTCGTTGATGGATGCACACAACCCTAAGAAAAAGGGTCAGCCGACTACCACCATAGGCCAGTCTGATGAGCCATCGGTGGTAGCTGCAGAGACAGTCGACATGCCATCCACTTTAGTAGAGCCTTCATCCAGTGCAGTAGCTATACCCCCACCTTCGGCCTCAGTGCCTCCAGCAGCCCCCACTACAGGTTCCACCTCAGCTTTGAAGCCGGTACCGGTGTCGGTGCCCACTGCTCCACTTTCTACGTGTGAGTCTCCAGACACTGGAGAGCCTAAACAACTAGATGCAGATAGCTACTTCAAAGCTGTCTAACATATCTAGTAATGTTGCAGCACAGTCCTCCATTCCGGTACCCAAGATTCCCCCCACAGTTGAAGAAACTCTGAAGAACCTCTTGGAGAATTAGACATAATCATGGCCACTTTGGTACAACATGGGTCAGTGATAGAAGAGCTGGGCAAGGAAGTGAAGAAGATGTGAAAGTCCTAGGCCTCCAAGAAGTCAGTAGACAAGCTCTGGAGACAGATTACCAAGCTTGTAGCAGCCGGAGACATTCCATTTGACATGTTGATTGACCAGCACCATCCAGGCCCAAATCCTACAGCACATACAGCACCAACTGGCCGGTCTGAGGATCCAGACATTGTTGTTGACACTACTGAGGTAGTACATCAGATGTTCACCTACCCAGCCACTCCCGGAGTTAAGGATAATGAGATCCTGNCGAGGGTGGAGTTTATTTGATATATTTTGATGATTCTGCGACATTTGGTTTGTAATAACTGACAGTATTTTCTTATTTTTCCTTATTCTGTATATATTCCCTCTTTCCCTCTCTCATTATGTATATATCTTCTTTCATTATGTATATTCGTTATGCTTTCGATAGTTTTTTGCTTTGTATCTTCATTACATGTGTCCTCTTATTAGCTAGTGTTTAACTACTTAGGTTCTTTTTGAATTAGTAGTTTCTTTCTTATTTAATAGTTTCTTTTTGTGTTTTAGTAGATAATAAATATTTGGTTTCCTTAATGCCACGGTTCTTTCCAAAGGTAGCTTTTGTGTGAACCGGGTGACTCTTCCCAAATATGGATAGCGTGACAACCTTCTTAAAGGACTGAGCCTGTTTTGGTGTTTAGGTAATAATAGTAGTAGTAATGAATAAAAAGACCTAATTAAGTCATGCTCGAAGAGTCAAACATGCTTCACTTGGTACCTACACACTTAACTACGTGCTTATGTTTTAAAACAAGGTTTTTGAAAGCAATAGCTCTAATTAGTGACTTTGTGACTCTAGTGTTGACTTAGATAATCATCGAGTGATTTAATCGGACCATAGTAATTTTCAATCTTGAATATGGTCGTTGTGGGCCCTTGACTCTATCCTTTTTAACAATCCAGTTGCGTGAGAGGTGAGATGTTTTTGTTGCAAAACCAAGTACCCGTGTGAATGGTCTAGAACTTACCCAAAATGTGTTTCAAGGCGAAATCTTAAGTTTTGCTTGGCTTGAGAAGTGATTGTAGGCTTTCCTTGACCCGCTTTAATATTTCCATTCGCCACCAATGTTGTTATCCCTAGTCAACCCATTTGAGCCTCGAGCTCTTCTCATTTGATAACTGTGTTACAAGCCTTTACCCATTTTGTGGTGACCCTCTCTTGGCACCCGAGCTTTCCTTAACACTCTTGTGATATAATTGGATAAAATCATAAGTTTGGGGGAGAGACGAGGAGCTTGAAAGAGGTATAAAGGCACAAAAAGAGAAAAGCAAAGGGGAAGAACAAAAAGAAAAATGAAAAAGAAAGTGAATAAGTAGAGGAGTTCAAGCGATGCAAAGATAAAGTAATGATACAAATCATGGAGAAATCAAAGAGGGAGAAAATGAATGTCATGATCAAGAAAGAGTGATGTTAAGTCTCTCTAGTTCCCCAAGGAAAAGAAAGTTCCTCAAAGAAGTGGCAAGGCATGAGCCGAGAACAAAAAAATGGAGTGCTTAAGGAAAGATGAACCCGCTCTACCATAGTATATTCAACCTTAGTCCAAAAGCCTTCATTACATTCCGAAAAAGCCCTATATGATTTCAAGCTGACTGAGCTTACATTAGTGGTGATCTACATGAGGGGCAAGCCTATGGTACTTAAAGTCGTACTTGCGACATTCTCTTGAGAGAGATAAGTGAACCTTTTGCAAAACTTTATTTTGATTGAGTGCTAAAATTCTTAAGTAAGATAGGCAAATGGAGAGTAGAGGAGGAGGAGTTTGGGATCCACAATGACCTAAATGAAAGAGCGAGCTTTCTTGATGAATAAAGCCAACTCTTGATGCTCAAGTGTCATATTATAATTATATGTGCATAAAAGTTTAACGTGTAGCCTTGTTGATAATACATAATTAGTGTGGGTAATTATTGGTCCCAATTGATGTGTGAATGACGCACCTTTGATTGGGTAGAATGGCCCTTAACTTGTGGAGGTGGGACCTATTTTATTTGCTTGAGGACAAGCAAAGACTTAAGTTTGAAGGAGTTGATAAGTGGGGATTTTGACTACTTATTTGCACCTTTTGGATTTTATTTTAGTCTAAATGCATTGAATTATGTTCCCAAAACTGATGAAATGTGCTAAACTACAGGAATATTGAAAGATGGACTCCTGAGATGAAATCCAACTCAAAAGGGAGTAATCTACACTCAAGGCAATAAAAGGCACAGAAGCTCACAAAGTGTGGAACACAGAATTTCATCTGCGGCCGCAGATGATGAAGGAAAGTCTAGCAGACTTTTGTGCAAAGTGCGAACCGCACATGAATTGTGCAGCCGTAAAAGCTGGGCTAGGAACAAAGTACAGAAAATGTATAAATTCCCAAGTTCCAAGTCCCTCAGAAGTGCGTCCCGCACAAGAATTGTGCGGCCACCGAAGAAGTACCTTGCAGCCGCAGAAGTAAAAGTACAGACCACGAAACCAAAGTTTTGACCGCAATTATAAATCTGCGAACCGCAGAAAGAATGCCTCGTGGCTGCAGATCTAAATTATGCGGCCGCAGACCTCCATGTTCTGACAAGTTGAAGAAATTTGCGGACCGCACATGGAATTGAGCGGCCGTAGAACCTCCCGATGGGCACTTTTGTCCGAAATTGTTAGCTTTGTATAAATAGAAGAGTTTCATGAAATTAGGACAATTTGTGACATCAGCAACTACAGTAGCCATTTCTCTTTACTTCTTTTAGTAGTTTTTCATATTTTGGGATATTTTAGCATAGATGTTATCATTTGGATTTCACAATATGAGTTTATTTATCATTTCTTCATCTATTTCTTCAATTCCAAATATGAGTAGCTAGATTTTTACTAGGGTTGTGACCCAATCCTAGTGTATAAACCTTATGGGTGTTTAACTTAATGCTTGTTTATGGTTGGGTGTTTATTATTTAGCCTTGTTTATACTTTAATTTGTGAAATTAATAGTTGAAAGCATTAGTTCATGCCTAATTGACTAAGTCTCTACTTGACAAAGAGAGACAGTCTAGAAAAACTTGGCTAATAAGAAATTGGGTCAATCAAGAGATTGATAATCCCAATCAAAGGGTTCAACCTAGAGATAGTAATAATCCAACTTGAGCTTTTATCAACCGTTTCGTGCAATACCCATTTGGACTTGAGAAAACCAAATTGGGCAAAATCACTCTCTGTCCGAGAGGTATTGAGTGGGTAATTGAGAGTTGATAGCTATAATACACCCTGATGAATAAAACAAGCATTAAGGTTTATATCACATTAGGGAAATACCTAGGTGATAGTCATAGCCCTAGGCTTTTTACAAAACTTGAAAAACAACAAAAATAATTCTCTTAGTTTTACTTCTTAACTTTGCAATCTTAGTTTAACTTAAACATAGAATCAACCCTAATTTGTGGAAGTGTAAATTGAGGTAGTTCAAACTCACATACTACAATATATACGCCTAACATCCATTCATAACTCCCTGTGAAAATCGACCCCCACTCTTGTTGGGTACTACTATTGCAATCGGCTGTGTTTATAACCTTGAATTGCGGTATGAAATTAGATAGAGATCAGAGGTCGAGGAGAGGCAAGAACTGAAGCTTCCCAGGATGCGGGGAAAGCCCTGCAATAAGCACTTGGTCCGATTGAGATTGCCGAATCGCCCTCATTTACAGAGTCGATGTCCAATGAAGCCCAAGCCTCAAAAGAATGCCCCATCGAAGGGGCGCATGGAGTGAATGCCCTTCTCCGCAATTTTATCGATGGAGTGGATTCGACGGTAACAAAGGATATCGCAGGGTTGGGTGGCTTAGAGATACTGAGGAAAAGCCAATCCTCGAAAGCAAGAGGCCTTCCTCGAGCCCGAAATTAGTCAATGCATTTCCTGCTCTGAGTGCATATCCCGATTGGAAACTTACCATTGTTATTTCCCTTTCGGAGGATGCCCAGGCTCTTTCCACCCCCGTAGGGGTGGCTAGTTGTCTTTTGGTGTCTGGTGACCGAGGATGATCAAGCCAAGACTAACGAGGTGGGTGTACCCTACCTTTTCAACGAAGCACAACAGGCTCTGAACCGGGTAACTTCATGCTTTCCTAAGTGATTTTTTGATTTACACTTAGATTGTTTCGTAGATAACTTAATGTTTCTTTTTGTGCTCGTATGCCTCGGTGCTTCATCACGAGAACTTTTTAAGGTATCGAGATGAACTAAAATAACTCGAAGCTGAAATTTGAGAGGTCACTGAGAAGAGAGACACCTTCAGACTTCTTAGTGAGCAGTTCAAAGGGGAGGATAAGAACCTCCGTGCTGAGCTGGAAGTTGCTCGGAGGGAACATGCTGATTTCGTCGAGCGGCTAAAAGTTTTTGAAGTTAGTGACGATGAACTTAATTCGGTGACTGATGGTCGAAATTCGTAGGTCCAGCAAAATAGAGAGGCAGAACGGATCGTCTGACCTCAGAAAAATAGGCTTGTTACACCCCATAATATCGTACGTGAAAGTACGCCATAAATAAATTAATGAAAGCTCGGAAATGAGATGTTACATCCCGCATTTTTGTACTTTAAAATTTCGTCGTAAGTTAATCTACGTAAGTTCGGGAATGAGATAATTTTGGGATTATAAGTATTGTGCTACTTCAAACAAGTGATGAGTAAATTCGTGAAGGTGAGAGGGTAAGCAAATCGAAGGAAATAAATTTCGTCAAAGTTTGACATTTTGAAATAAAAAATATGGTACGAACTATAATACCCGGTATTTATGGACTAGTGCCATACAAAGTACCACATGAGAATAATAGTAAGGTGTACAAAGTGTGTTAAAAGTGAGTAGTATTTTAAGTAATTTAAGATAATTTCTAATTATGTAGATAATTGGATAATTATTGGTTAGTGGGAGATTAATTAAGTTATTTGGATAAAGATTAAGATATTTGTGTATAAGTATGTTAAGTCCTTATCCCCAAACGTGGCAGCCAACCCCTGCCAAATTGATGACTCTTAAAAGTCACTTGATAAAGCTTAGTCATCACCTTTTGAAGGCTTAGTCATTGATATTTAAGAGATGGATATAAATTCAGTTTAAGAGAGAAAGACATAGATTTACACGGTAATGTGAGGCCTCTCTAAATTCACCAAAATGATTTGCTCATCTCTACTAATTTAAGAGATGAAGCTTCAGCAAACTCATTCATGAAATATTAGATATTAGCAACGTAAGTTTACTACAAAAATTATACAAGACTACGTAATGTTATAGCAACGGGATTTTACGATTCTAAGGGAGTACAGTGCAATCTTTCTCAAGAATATCATACGGATTGTTTCCTACTCCGATCTTTCCGATTACGTATTTTTTCGCAAAAGACGGTGTTAAAGGGATTGTCAAGAGAATCAGTTCAGGTATGTTAAGGCTATCCCTTCTTTCTTTTTGGCATGATCCATACGATACAAACAAAACGATTAAACACACAATTCTCATAAATGACTCTATTCATAGAAGTATTAGGGGTGTCTATATTATTGATTCCCTATGTGAATTATTATTATATCTTCTATTCACGGGTTTAAGAAAAATACGTATTTGATAAATTTATCCGAAAGGCATAATGGTCATATTACGTTCCGAGCGATTTTATTGACATATTTCATATGCATTTCATTCATTTATACATGTAC
>AWOL01S0035069.1:0-44443 GCA_000715115.1 Nicotiana otophora
CTCCATTTCCCATTCACCCTCATTTTAAGAATATTACATCTTAAAATAAAACCTCAACAGGAACTCCAGCACACGAAAAGTTCCAGCATAATATGCTGGATTATGGAGCTCCTACATATAATCTTCCAGCATATTATGTTGGAACTCTAGCACATTATGAAATTCCAGCACATTAGGCTGGAATCTCATATGTAAAAAATTAGAACTCTAGCATATTATGCTGGAATTTTTCTGGATTTTTAAGGGTATTTTGTTCAAAGTTTATTTTTACATGAAAAAATATTTAAATTTCGATTACTTTTGAAATTGTAGTATTGTTTAGTTATCAGTTGTAAATCTGTCTATTTCCGATTTTTCTTCCAACATTCCCATGCATAATATTGCCCACTTGTACAACCAGAATTGTACGCTTTCGTTGGGCTTGAAAAGTTTGGACCGCTAGCCATGTGACTTCTAGTCCACTTTCAATGGGTTTGGCCCATTCTAAAATTAGCTTAGGCTTCTTTTATTCGTATTTTTCTTGTTCGTACAATTATTTTTGGGGAAGTGCAAATATTCCGGATTTTAGGGTCGCCTTGCATCAAAATTTGCAAAATTTACCCATTTCGAAAACATTTCAGAATTTGCTCTGAAATTACAAATTTATCGTTTCGAAATTGGGTCTAAAGCTCTTCTACATATCCTCAATGCAACTTTTGTACGGGATATGAAGTTCTTCTATTTGTTCATTGCAACTTCAGAATCGGAATTTGAAGTTTTTTTATCATTTAATACAACTTCAAAATCAAATTTAAAATTTTTTATCTCTCAAGAGATTCATTTCATTGGTTCCAGCAAGGTCACCATCAAGCAAGCTTTCTCTAGGTTCTAACAGTGGTGACTTTTCGATTTCTCTACTACAATCTACAAGTACCAACTCAAAGTTTGGAGCTATATTTTAAGACAAGGAAGAAGAAAAAAAAAAGAGTAGAAGAAGCAACAGATAAGAAGAAGCAGCCAAAAAGCAATTGCGTACCAGTCAAACGTTTTTTTTAAAAGTGGGTACGTGACCAATAAATAGGGCACCCCATGAATTTACTGCAATTTCTTTTCTTCCTATTTTTGTGGTCCATATGATATTCAGGGTGCAACAAGAGAAGAAAATTAATTGCCTTGTACTCCCTCTATCTAAATTTGTACCTCTTATTTTCTTTTTAATCTACTTAAAAAAGTGTTACTTTCTGTTTAGTAAATTTTTAATTCCAATATTCTCATTTATAAAAATTTCTTTAACTTCTTAAACGCCAAATCAAACTAAAAGAAACGGAGGGAATAACTGAGTCATGTATATTTGTTTTGAAGTGATCTATATAGAATCTGTAACATGAAAACTTTTGGTGTGATCCGAATAGACAATGAACTCAAAATTTGTCAAGAAATTGTGTAGTGCTATTATTATTTTCTCAACTTTTCCTCAGGTATATTCTCGCTGATGACAACGAATTCTATTGTTTTTCAGTGGTTCAATGAATCATTGAAGTGTTTGAAGAATTAATATGGTACAAAATAGCAGTCAAAGAATAAGGTTATAGAGTATTTCATTCCAAGTATCAGGAACTCCTGCTAGGCACCAATGGCTGCAGTCCATTCCTGTTCTCCCACCCATTCCATAAATTGAAGGATGCCCATCTTTACGTAGTAATGAAAGGTTGGTCACATCAAGCAATGTCACTGGCTTCTTAATTGTTCTCAACACATTCTTCTGCACCCCTAATGCTGGAGGTAGACCTGCTGGATATATCGATCCACTTAGCGGCCGCCTCTGTCCCGAGCATGATTTCACGCCTGGTTGATTCCAGTCAGTACCACTGTTGTTGAAAAGAAAGAGAAAAAAAATGATAGATTGATCAAATTAGCAAATTCTTTTGACACACGAACATAGATTGATTCAAAACTTAAACTTAGTGTTATGTTAAAAATGATTGAACCCATAAAATAAAATGTATAGTAAATGAGAGTGGCGTGTCTTTTAATTACTCTTACTTGTAATGTGATGGTGAAATTCCTTGAAAGAAAACCAATTGTTTTGAAGGATCTATATTGGTGTCGATCCACTTGGCCCATGCATGTAGGGCCTTCTCAAAAGCAACCATACGATCCATGTCTTTGTAGTATTTTCCTCCTGTTTTAATGTAATCCCATCTGCAAGATAAAGAAAAATAGCCAAAATTTTGGCTCTTAAGATTATATATGTAACTAATAAGTCATCGATATTTAAATCCTTTGGGGTACAGTTCTTCTTTAGACCTATGTGAACACGGAATATTTATGGGCTACACCAACTATAATAAAAGTAATTAATAAGCCAACTAGTGTGAAGAGTGAACTAACGGTTGAGCGACTCCTCTGCGGTTCCACCAATGCCAAGTGTTGAATATGAGCATGTCAATTCCTTTCCATAACTTGCCACCCTCAGTTGAGTCTAGTTTCAAAATTCTGCCTTTTTCTTCCCTCACAACATCCACCAAATATACACTCCGGTCCAACATCACTTTTACTCCAAAATCCTGAAAGGGCCACGGTTCAGTATAATTTGTTTAGGTCCTGATTTCGAGTCTCATTACTATCATTTAACAAAATATTCTGTGTATTCACCAAGAAATAAAATTAAACATGTAAATGAGGGATTCTTCCATACCCAAATTAAATATACAAAAAAGATTTGTATCTAATAAATCTGTTGAGACAGTTCCAACAAATAATTTAATCCACGAGGAACTTTAAGGCCAAGGATGTGGTTCATAACAAACTGATAATTTTGATACTGAAAGATCTAACAATTAGATAAGATACGTGAGCCAATTGCTCATATGTCACTATAGGAACAGCTCGGTTATAAGAAAAAATGTTCTTTTTCTATACCCACTTACATGGTTACTGAATCAGTTCGTTTTCCGTCAATTTCACATTTGAGGCCCCCAAAACTTAAGATAGAGCTTGGATTTTGATTAATTAGGCTTTAGCAATCCAGCCAAACCCTTCATTATCACAAGGTGGAATTTTTATGTATAAAGATAAAAATGACATCGAATCAGTGCACTTTAGATACTGAAAAAAACTATTAAAGCACAAATACTGAAACTCTTTACTTCAAATTTATTAGTTTCTCTCCAACTATATTCCATGATTGACCATAATTTTGTGAGAACTAACTATGGAACAAATGCTATTTAAGAGAAATGAAAAAAGGGAATTACCAAAAAGGTGAAAATGGAGACATCGCCAACTCTGGTTGCATTATAATTGGCTTTTGGCTCTGATGTGTAAAGAAGGCAAACAAGTGACTGCCACTGGTTTCTGCTGAGAGAATCTCCTACGAACATGATGCTTTTTCCTTTGAATTTCTTCAAGAATGCTCGTCCATCAAATCTGTATAAAGACAAAAAGTAGCCATCTTTTGAAGAATCCAGTAGAGTTGTCATTTCTTTAATTTTGGACATGCACGCCACTAAATCGATTATTTGAACAAAGATAAAATAGTACTCTAGTAAATAATAGAGACATCCTTATGATTTGAACTTTGTAGCTATTATACTTTAACAAAGATAAGAGCTGAAAGCTAGCAAGTTGGGATGCATGAGCTTTTTAACTAATTCAACGAAGATAAAAACGAAAATTTAGCAAGTTGGTCTGACCATGCCCATGACCCATGACCTATGTCAGTCATGTAACTCACTCCAGTCAAATGCAAGAAAATAACATGCCTTGTTAAATTATATTCAGGCGTTTATTATCTAATTGGAACAAAAAGGGAGAACTATTCAAATATATAAGTGTACTCACATTATAACTTGTCTTTGAACAAAAAGAGCCTTAGCAAATTGTTGATAGTAGAAAACGTCGAAGCGAAAAGAGAAATAGGCAAAAACATTTTGTGGAGCAAAAACAGAGAAATGGATTAGCCAATTACAAGGCAAAGCGAAGATTGCATTTTGGTTTTCGAGATTTCTTTCAGAATATCATTGTGCCTGCCACTTTTTTGGACTTGTAACGTGTCCCCATATTATTACCTATTAGAAAAAATAATATCACAGCTCACGCGACCTCCATCTTCTTCTGTCTTTCGATCTAGCCACAACTAATATTGGGTTCAAGCATTTTCTAGGAAGATTAAGAAAAACCAAATAATGGCCTGCAAGTTAATATATGCCTTTATTAGTACAAGAGTTTAAATTATGTGCATCCGACTCAACAGTATAAAAAAAAACTTTTACGCTGTCAAATTCAATTTAACTATAGCGGATTATTACATCCAAGTTAACATATTAGACTAATATCAAAGGTCAGAGGTTGTTAATTACCTTATCGTGATAGTAAAAATTATTTACACAGTACATAGAACATAAACTCGTAGTAAAATATAACATGTGGATAAATTAAGGCATAGAGATAGCTAGAGGGGTACCTTGTTAAGGAACAACCATGGGGCTTCCATCTGTAATTAAGGTAAGCTTTATCAGGGCGACCATTTCTTTGGCAGTTGAATTCATGTTCAATGAAAGGACAATGAGTTGAGTTGTAGAGAGGATAAGTTTCATCTTTAATCCAACTTCCTCGGAAAAAGTTGCAGGTCTTGTGTGGATAGGGCTGTGCATTTGCCGCACTTGTGTGGTGCAGAAGAAGCACCAGCAGACTTATTAGAATACAGATGAAGAGTGTGAAGAATGTCCAGCCAATCCTCAATCCCACGTTTCTGATCATGGCTTCAAAGATTAAACTCGATCTTATAGATAAAGAGAGACAATTAGAAGTAAAAGAAGCTTAGTTTGCTATTTCTCTCTCCCTTTGTGTTTTCTTCTAGTATGAGTATTTATACAGACACAGTATAAAAAGGTTTTACTACATAATTTGAAACTTTTAAATGACATAAATAATTGTACTTACTTAATCAATGAGTAGTACTTTTTTTTTTTCTGTCTTTACTTTTAGGGATAGTTTGGTACGACGATGGAATATTCCATGTGATTAGTTATTCACCTTCTATATATGGGATAAGTTAATCTCACAATTATAATGTAAAAGTTATTTCGAAATTAGCTAATATCCCAAACAAAATTCGGATAAAGTTAATCTCAAATTTTATCTCGAAATTATTATTTTTATACCATGTACCAAACGACTCGTCAGTAAATAAGACTTCAATTCACAAAAACAATTATGTGAAAAGGCCACGAGCGGTTTTAGATCTGGGGAATGTCATCAAGTCTGGATATTTAACGTTATGAATGTATTTGAACTTATTCAATAAGCGCACTTTTTATTATTTCATCCGATTTAGAGTAACTAACCATTTTATCTTTGGCATACCTATTAAGAAAATATGAATTATTAGAGAAAAAAAAGATGTATTCATCAAATTAACCTTAATTAATTGTTACCTTAACACATTGAAATATGTAAATAGTGACAAATTTTGAAAAAATAAAATTAATTCCTTCTTGATTATGTAAATGAACACTTATTTTGGGTCAAAATAAAATGATAAAATGGTCACTTATTGTGGACCGGAGGGAGTATCAGTTTTATTGCAATTAATTTAGTAGTGTAAAATTTCTCTTCACTTTGAGTGTATAGAAATTGGACTTTTTATCAATTAAGTCAATCTATTGATTATGACATCTTTTGATTGCCCTTTCAAAAAATGATAATTGCTTTGAGCCTTTTACTAAACTCAGAGTACAATTAGTGGGCGTTTGGACATATGAATTGTGAAACTCCGGTAAAAAAGTAAAAAAATCCAAGTGAAAATGGTATTTGAAAATTAGAGTTGTGTTTGGAGATGAATATAATTTGGAGTTGTTTTTAAAATTTTATGAGTTATTTAGAGTGAAAATTTTGAAAAATAATTTTTTGAAAGTTTTCAATTTTTTGAAAAATTTATGTAACGACCCGACCGGTCGTTTTGCCTTTTTGATTCCCGTTCACCTAATTAAGACTCCCCATATATGCTTTTACTGTTTTATGACTTGCGGAGATGGTTCGTTCGGGATTTGGAAGGGTTCAGTTGAAATCGGAACACTTGGTTCCTTAAGGATGGGAAAAAGAGTTAAGTTTGACTTTTGTCAATATTTTTAGTAAACTATCTCAAAATCGGGATTTGACGGTTCCAATAGGTTTGTATGATAATTTTGGACTTGGGCGTATGCTCGGAACGGGTTTTGGATGACCCGGGAGCGTTTCGGCGCCTAATATTGATAGTTGGTAACTTGAAGGTTTTAAAGTTCTTTAAATTTGGTTTGGAGTAGGTTTTGGTGTTATAAAGGTCCGTTTGAGATTCCGAGTCAGAGAATAGCTCCGTATGGTGATTTAAGACTTGCACGCAAAATTTTGTGCCATTCCGAGTAGTTTAAATACGATTCAGCGCATTCGGGGTAAAATGGAAGAACTTGAAGTTCATAAGTTGATTCGAATTGGTTTCGGGTGTGATTCTTAGTTTTGATATTGTTTTATGCGTTCCGAGGGTTCGAGTGAGTTCGTTTTATGATTTCAAACTTGTTGGTATGTTTGGACGGCGGCCTCGGGTGTTAATCGGACTAGGCTCGAACCAAGTTTGGAATTAAGAGAAATGGTTGAAGCTTCCAGCTTCTGGTGTAACCGCACATGCGCATGGTCAGCCGTAAGTGCGAGCTCGCAGAAGCGGTCCAGCAATGGCATCCTAGAAATCGCAGGGGCGGAGAATTTGGGAGCATGGAGGAAGTCGTAGGAGCGTCCACAGCCGCAGAAGCGGCGGGAGAGTCACAACAGCGGACCCGCAGAAGCGGGCCAGTGGTCCGCAGGTGTGGATTTTAGCTCAACTGGAGAAGACCGCATCTGCGAGGATTTTGCCGTAGAAGTGGCCTTACCTCCGCAGGTGCGAAATCGCTGAAGGCAGAGCCTTCATTTAAGTTGGGGTTTGAGCATTTTTGGGTTCATTTATTTCATTCTTGGGGCGATTTTGGAGCTGGTTAAAGAGGGGTTTTCACTAGCTATTTAAGGTAAGTAATTTCTACCTAATGTAAGTTAAATACATAGTTCATGGGTAGATTTTAACATATAAATTATGAAAATTATGGGTTTAGTTGAAAGACCTAGATTTTGATAAAAATGAGATTTTAACCATGAAAATGGCTATGGAATAGGATGAAAGCTGCATACCTGAGTTCTTAAGGTTAAGGATAACGATTTCCGTCAAATATTTCCAGAATTCGGGAACGTTGGCCCGGGATAAATTTTAGGGATCTTTCAATTTGGGTTGAGTAATTACTCTAATAATTAAATTATGAACTTTTGAACATGTATTGATTAAATTATATAATATTTGGCTAGTATCAGATTTTTCAGTACCGAGTTGAGGTGTAGCAAAAGTTTGACCGGAAAGTGAGCTTTGAGACGAGGTAAGTTTCTTGTTTAACCTTATAGGAGGGAAGTTTCTCCATAGGTGATGTAAATTAATGTTTGCTTCTAATTGTGTGTGTGTGGGAGGGGGGGGAGAGGGTTACGTACGTATGAGGTAACGAGAATCTGTGCGTAGCTATTTTTTATGCTATGTTCGGATAGGTTTATGATCCAAATCATGAATTACGTGAAATGTTTGCACCTTACTTTTTTAATTAAAGTGCCTAAATTATATTAGAACTTGTTGATTAGATCCTGAAAGACCGTTATTGGAATTTGTGTTATATTATGTATTAGCCTTTAATAACGGTTAAGTTAAATGCTTATAAAATATCCTCTCTTCTTGTGGAGCGGGCGGAATGCCTCGTTAGTAGATAGATACATCTATGGTTCGTGTCGCTCGACCCTCGGGAGTGTACATATTATTCTAGATCGGGCCGTACGACCTCGGCATAAATCATGCTTAATAATAATACTGGGTGCCTTGATAGTTTGTTGCGGCTTGTAAGGTTACAACTTTTAGGGAAAGTGACTTATTTGGAATTATTAATTGTGAAAGAATTATTTGCTCCCGCTTGTTAAGGATATTGGTTATTATTTACATAACCCGTGTTTATTCAAGATTTCTATCTTAGTATTATTGACCCATAGAAAGTGTCTAAGTCGACCCCTCGTCACTACTTCTTCGAGGTTAGACTTGATACTTACTGGGTACATGTTGTTTATGTACTCACGCAAAACTTCTGCACTGACCGTACAGGATCTGAGACAGGTGCATTAGGCGGTACTACCGGCACGCATTCCAGATATCCCGAGGCCTAGTGGTGAGCTGCTTCCTAAGCCGTCCCACAGTCCCATAGTGTCTCTCTTTTGTATTTATATCTTGTCTATGTTATTTCTGACATTAGTTAGAGTTTTGTATATTCTATTAGTGCTCATACACCTGTAACACCAGGTCTTAGACTTTATGGTTTTGAGAGTATTTTCATGATAAATTCTTCGTAGGCTTGTCTAGCGGTGACGTTAGACATCATCACGGCCTATGGGAGAAATTTAATTGAAACAGTTATTTAAAAAAAAAAGTAAATATTTTCCCAAAAAAAAGTGAAAAACTTGTTATGGCCAAACGGGCCCTCAATTAAAGAACGTCGTCGAACGGGCCCTTAATTAAATTCAATTTCCGACTAACTTGTCATCATGTAGTGTTCAAGAGAATGATAAACAACCTCTGTTTCTTCGGTCCACCCTTGCTTTGTGTCTTATTGATCAACTGATTGCAGTTTATTTATCAAGCTCAAATTAAACATCGGCTTAAGCGATCACACACGTATGAAAAACTATCTTTCTGAAAAGTTGGAAAATCAGAAATTTACATCACATTTGAATTCCTAAGATATAGAGAATTACAAAGAGTGACATCATTGGCAAATCCAAATTTGCAAACCCTGTTTTCAAACGCTGCTTTCCCGTAATGAGCAAAGTCATATAGTATTAAATTCCCATTTCCTCTTCAATTGACAAGGCTACATATGAGAGAGCGAGCTATCTGAATGTACCAAAAGTAATGTCTGCTTGCCAAAGGGATATAAGCAAAATGACTATCTTGTTCTACTTCAAGGAGCTGGCAAGTAATTGAAGAGTTCTAGCAATATGAAATGAGTGCTAATGCATATGGCCTATTTGTACGCAACAGCACGGGCGGATACATGGTTCCAGCCCCACGGCTTCTGCTCGAATTATACACATATAATAGAATATTTTTGAAACTATATATTTGATTTTGTGAAGTTTAAACTATGCCGCAAAGGAGGAGTAATTTTGCAGTTAAAATACAGGATCCATCTTTGCGTGACAACATGTAAAGGATATGAACTGTTGTTTTAGGATGCAGTTAGACACAATAGGGGGTGAATTGTGTTGTACCCAATTTTGACTGAACTATTTTGACACAAAACTGAAAGTGAAATGCGAAAATATAAACAACACAACAATTTTTACGTGAAAAACATCTTGCTCAAGGGAGAAAAGAACCACGACCTACCCCAGTAGGATTTGCCTCAAAATTTACTAACTTCAAAAAGCAATTTTAGGTTAACACTCAATAACCAAGGGGACTAACTCTAGTACCCTACCACTACAATCAACCCAATTGTAACTAAGCTTTAGGTTACAACTCTATAACCAAGGAGAATAACTCTAGTACCTTTCCCCTACAATCAACTCAATTATAGGAAACTCTTTCTAAACTAACTCTAGTGTTGAAAGCGAATCAAAACACTTCAGAATTTGATCACCTATGTTTACACTTCTCAAAAGCAAAATACGTTACAATTAAGAATAATTGACTCAACCTAAATAACTAAGGAACTTCATCAGTTTCGTCTCCGGCACCTGGTTTTTCAGTTGAGAAGCTTCAATCCTTAAAAACACCTTCTTGTTATGAATGCTATTTTCTTTGAATGATTCTCTGTGTTTTCGTGGAATATCATTAGCTTCAATAATAGTAACGTGATGCTTTATATAGGCATGAGGTTGGACGAAATCCTTCTCCAATTTATGCTCCAAAACATAAAAGAAATCGATTAAGGAAAAGAATCCTTCTAGGATTTGGTTTCCTTATTTATTTCCAACTTCTCAAACCTTTTCCTTTAATGAAAGTACTTCTATAATTATTGAATCCTTTTCCAATATAAATTCCTCCAGCTAATAGTTTCTTTGTAGCCCACGAATTTAATTCTTTAAGGAATCCGACTTGTATTAGGATTTGACTTTCGTTAAAAGACTCATTCACACGCTTTTCCTTTCCATGCAAGTCTTCCCATAATTAATGAATCCTTGTTGATCATGAATTTCTGCAATTATTACCATACTTTCAGCCCACGAAGTAATTCCTTCAAGGAATCCAAATTGCAACATAATTCCAGCTCAACCGACTTGCACTAGGAATAAACTTCCAGCTTATGATAAGCGTTTTTAATGGACCTGGTTCTGTCGATATTTGCATGACACATTTGCCACTTTGTATATCAGCACATCAAATATCTTCACGAAATCTGGTTCGTTGTTATATGTTGGTTAATCATCAAAACCACTTTTAAGCACATATTCTTCAGACATCTGCTTCAAGGGACCTGGTTACTTCATGACAACATAACATATCTATATACCACTTCAATAGCATAGTAACATGTACATGTAATCTGGTTATATGTACACCAGTCCAGTACCACAATAACCTGTTCATGAAACCTGGTTCATTCCTCATAATCAGACCTGGTTTGTTAATCCTTAAATCATAACACATGTTCAGCTCAACATGAACTTACCTCGTCAAACAGATATATAGAAGCTTGGACAAGATGCTTGTATTACTTCTACAACCGACATTTTTCAGTACAAGAATTCCCTAATTATGCATATTTCAGTATATCCTTTGCAAACTTACAAACATCAATATTAGTTGCTGTGTGTTTCCGGTTCTTTCTTCCTAGCTACAAGTGTCACCACTGTTAGGATTTTGTCTTGATTTTCTTTCCATATTTGAATTTTATATTTTCTTGAAGGAAGGAAAAGAGTTTAGCAAAATTGATATTACTTTTCCAAAAAGAAAATATAGATCTCTTCCTTCTTTGATAGATTACTTTCTTGGAGAAAAAGGTTGCGACCTCTATAAAATGAGAATCTCTCTTTCAAAGAAAAATAACATAGAATCCATGATGTAGTCCTTACGAGAGTTTCATTTAGGGGAATAATTTATTCTCTCGTAAGTTTCTATCTCTTTTATATTAGTAAATTATATGCAGGTCACTTGACCAAACCATATCAAAGTATTGTGCTTCTTTTAGTTTATTTTTCTTTGTTATCTCATTTAACATCGCAAAGATTTACTTTGTTAGCTTACACATGATGCTTTATTATTTTCAATCCCAACAAGCGGCCTAAATTAAATGTATTGATGGAAAAATAAATATGATATGCGCATAAGTAATATATTAACATGTGGCATTTGTATTAGAGCAGTAAAGAAAGATAACGAGGTGTGGGTGAAAATACCCACATGATTGTTTATAAAGGTATCATATTTGATAGATGGGGAAGACGAGATAGCGATGAGATGCATGATTGAAGACCAAAAGAGAGGAAGATTCATTAATAACTACGAATAAGGAAAACAAATCAGCATAATCCCTGATTATGCGCGATTGTCTATTATTACCATAACTGTTACGAATAATTCATGTAACAAATAATTAATGTAGTTAATGTTAATAACAGATATGAATTAAGTGAGGCAAAGCAGTTATATATTGTACACTAGTCCAATAGCATAATAATCGGTTCATTTGTCATAATCAGACCTGGTTTGTTAATCATCAAAACATAACACATGCTCAGTTCAACATGAACTTACCTCGTAAAGCAGATATATTAGAAGCTTGGGCACGATGCTTGTATTACTTTTACAACTGACATTTTCCAGTACATGAATTCCATAATTGTGCATATTTTGGTTTAGTATATCCTTTGTAAACTTACAAACATCAATATTAGTTTCTGTGTTTTTCCAGTTCTTTCTTCCTAGCTACAAGTGTCACCACTGTAAGGATTTTGTATTGATTATCTTTCCATATTTGAATTTTATATTTTCTTGAAGGAAGAAAAATAGTTTACCATAATTGAAATTATTTTTCCTAAAAGGAAATATAGAACTCTTCCTTATTTTATAGATTACTTTCTTGGAGAAAAAGGTTGTGACCTCTATAAAATGAGGATCTCTCCTTCAAAGAAAAATAACATAGAATCCACAATGTAGTCCTTATGAGAGTTTCATTTAGGGGAATAATTTATTCTCTCATAAGTTATTTTTTCTCTTTTATATTAGTAAATTATATGTAGGTCACTTGACCAAACCATATCAAAGTATTGTGCTTATTTTAGTTTATTTTTCTTTGTTATCTGATTTATCGTCGCAAAGATTTACTTTGTTAGCTTACACATGACGCCTTACTATTTTTAATCCCAATAAGCGGCATAAATTAAATGTATTGGTAGAAAAATAAACATGATACGTGGATCAGTAATATATTAACATGTGTGGGTGAAAATACCCTCAAGATTGTTTATAAAGATGTCGTATTTGGTAGCCGGGGAAGAATAGATAGCCATGAGATGCATGATTGAAGACCAAAAGAGAAAAAGATTCATTAATAGCTATGAATAAGGTAAAAGAATCAGCATAATTCCTGATTGTGCGCGATTGTGTCACGACCTAAATTTCTCCTATAGGCTGTGATGACGCCCAACGTTACCGCTCGGCAAACCATCATCGAACTAACTCTGTGATCCTTTCTTTTAAAGATTTGAAATAGTTAATTTTTAGTTCGTGTATAAATGAGAAGTGAGAATTTAATAAAAATGATAGATCAAAATATTGAAAGCGATTGAGATAATTAAAACAACCCAAACCATCAAGTGTCTACTAGCATAAATCTCCAAGACCTGATGTCACAAGTGTATGAGCTACTAGTAGAATATACAAAAGAATACTACAATACTGTCCGAAACAAAATAGACAGAAAATAAAGCAGAAGAAAGACTTCGGTTGCTGCAGAACGGGCTCGGAAGGCAGCTCATTGCAAAGTCCCGTAGTAGTCAAGGATGCGCGTCGGATTGATATCCAGATGCACCTGCCTCAGATCCTGCACATTTAGTACAGAAGTGTAGCGTGAGTACATAACAACATGTACCCAGCAAATATCTAGTCTAACCTCGAAGAAGTAGTGACGAGGGGTCGACTTCGACACTTACCATGGGCCAACAATGAAATTTATTAGATTCTAATTGAACATGGGATATATAAATGACAATAGAACTCGGAAGCAGGAAGTAAATAAACAATCCTTTTACCGATAGTAAGTACCAAATCAATTTCCCTCATTTAACCATTTAACCTCTGAAGCCAATGAAACAATGCCAAATATAATTGGGCTCCCAGTATTATTACGCACGAATTATGCCGAGGACGTACGACCCGATCCAAAATACATATACATATACCCTGTGCATTGCTGAGGGTCGAACAACATGAACCATAAATGCATCTATTAAACTGTCGAGGCGAATGGCCCGCTCCCATGAGAGTAGTGGAAATTAACCCTGCTCACGGAAATATACTTGCGACGCGGTTGAGAATAGATTTCTCAAGTCATCACAATATCCCTCAATTCTTTCCAAAACAAGAAATCCAACTAGAAACTTTAAAAATCTTGAAATCCTCAATTCAGTTCCATTCAAGGCAACTAGTAAGCATAATCAAATAACGATGTCAACAAATCATGGTGTAAACCTAAAACTACACGGACATAAGCATAATTAGTAGCTATTTACGGACCCTCGTCACCTCGTACGTACATGGCTCCCACAAATAGAAGCACATATTAATTAAATTCACCTATGGGATTAATTCCGTCTTACAAGGTTAGAAAAGAGACTTACCTCGTCTCAAAGCCTACTTTCCGGTCCAAGATTATGCTTAAACCCTCAATTCGGTGCCAAACGACTTGAAACTAGTCAAATATTATATAAAATAGTCAATACATGCTCAAAAGTTCATATCCTAATTATTAAAATGATTAACCAACCCCAATTGAAGAATTCCTAAAATTCACCCCCGAGCCCACATGCTCGGATTTCGGCAATATTTGAAGAAAGTTGTTACCCATAACCTCATGAACTTATATATATGATTTTCATTAAATTCCTTAACTATTTTCGTGGTTAAATACCATTTTTATCAAAACCCTAGGCTTTCATCTAAGCCCATGATTTTCACGAATTTACATGTTAAATCTACCCATAAACTATGTATTTAACTTACATTTTATAGAAATTACTTACCTCAAAGTGTTAGGTGAAATACCTTCTCTAAGAGCTCCAAATATCGCCCAAGCAATGAAATAAATGAACCCAAAATGGTTGAGTCCTGACACTAAATGATGATTCTACCCGGCAGAACTTCCGCATCTGCGGTCACTGGTCTGCATTTGCGGCACCGCTTCTGCGATACTAGGCCCGCTTCTGGGGCACTAGGATCGCTTTTGCGAAACTCTACAGGCACAACGTAGGCCGCATCTGCTAGCGGGATCCCGCTGCTGCAGCAAAACCATGCACTTGCAGGCTCGCACCTGCGGGCACACCAGAACTGGTGCACCAACAACCCTTTTGAGTTTAACTCAACACGCGCATCATCTGATTGGCATCCGAGGCCTATGAGGCCCCGTACAAACATACCAACAAGTTTGAAATCATAAAACAGGCTCTCTTGCAACCTCGAAATGCGGAAAATAATATTAAAACTAAGAATCGCAACCCAAGCCAATAGGATCAACTTATGAACTTCAAATTCTTCCAACTTACTCCCAACGCGCCGAAACCTACTTAAGTTGAAACGACACCAAATTTCGCGTGCAAGTCTTAAATGATATTACAGAACTATTCCTAGACTCAAAATCTCAATTGGACCCCGATAACACCAAATCCTACTCCAAACCAAATTTAAAGAAATTTAAAACCTTTAAAGAGCCAACTTTCACTATTAGGCACCGAAACGCTTCCGGGTTATCCAAAACCCGATCTGAACATACGCCCAAGTCCGAAATCATCATACGAACCTATTGGAACCGTCAAATCCCAATTCCAAGGTCGTTTACTCAAAATATTGACCGAAGTCAAATTTAGCCTTTTAAGGCCAAACCATGGAACCACGTGTTGCGATTTCAACCCGAAATCTTCAAAATCCCAAATTAAGCATCCTCGCAAGTCATAAAATAGTAAAATCACATACAGGGAGCCTTATTTAGGGGAATGGGGTTCTAAAAAGTAAAATGACCGGTCGGGTCATTACATTCTCCACTTGTTAAACAAACGTTTGTCCTCGAACGGGTCTAGAATTATACCTGGAGTGCTGAATAAGTGTGGATATTTGCTCCGCATGTCCTCCTCGGACTCCCAAGTCTCCTCCTCGACTGGTTGGCCCCTCCACTGAACCTTTACTGCAAAAATCCTCTTGGACCTCAACTGGCGAACCTGCCTATCAATAATGGAAACTGGCTCTTCCTTATATCCCAGGCTCTCATCTAACGGAATCGTGCTGAAGTATAACACATGTGACCTGTCTGCATGATACCTCTAGAGCATAGACACGTGGAAGACCGGATGAACTCCCGGTAGGCTGGGAGGCAAAGCAAGCTTATAAGCAACCTCCCCAACTCGTCTTAACACCTCGAATGGACCTATAAACCTTGGGCTCAACTTGCCCTTCTTCCCGAACCTCATGATCCCCTTCATCGGTGAGACATTCAAGAGAACCTTCTCACCCACCATGTATGATAAATCACGTGCCTTCTGATCCGCGTAACTCTTATGTCTGGACTGTGCTGTGTGAACTCGCTCCTTAATGAACTTTGCCTTTTCCAAGGCATCCTTCACCAAATTAGTACCATATAACTTAGCCTCGCTGGGCTCAAACCATCCGATGGGAGAACGACATCGCCTACCATATAAATCCTCAAATGGAGCCATCTCAATGCTGGACTGGTAATTGTTGTTGTAAGCAAACTCGTCCAAAGGCAAGAATCGATCCCACTGCCCTCCAAAGTCAATCACACATGCCCTGAGCATGTCCTACAAGATATGAACTGTCCGCTCTGACTGCCCATCGGTCTGTGGATGTAATATTGTGCCGAGCTCTACCCGAGTCCCCAACTCACTCTGTACCGCTCTCTAGAAATGTGATGAAAACTGAGGGGCTCTATCTGATATGATGAAAACAGGTACATCGTGCAACCGAACTATCTCCTGAATATAAATCTGGGTCAACCTCTCTGAAGTATACATGGTCACCACCGGAATGAAGTGTGCCAACTTGGTCAACCTGTCGATAATGACCCAAACTGCATCAAACTTACACAAGGTCCGCGGCAACCCAACTACAAAGTCCATGGTAATGCGCTCCCATTTCCGCTCAAGTATAGTCATCTGTTGAAGTAGGCCACCTGGACTCTGGTGCTTATACTTAACCTGCTGGCAATTTAGACACCTCGCAACATACTCAACTATGTCCTTCTTCATCCGTCGCCACTAATAATGCTGCCTCAGGTCGCGATACATCTTCGTAGCACCTGGATGAATAGAATACCATGAACTTTGTGCCTCCTCTAGAACCTCTCCCTCAAGCCATCGACATTAGGAATACATAGATGACCCTGGAGTCGCAAAACACTATCCTCACCGAAAGTAACCTCCTTGGAACCACCCTGTAGCACCGTCTCTCTAAGAGAAAACAAGTACAGATCACCAAACTGTCCAGCCTTGATCTGCTCCAAAAGTAAAGACTAGGCAACGACGCATCGACTGAGCTCTGAAATATCCAACCTCACAAGTCTATTAGCCAATGACTGAACATCCAAAGCTAATGGCCTAAACCTCACAGGACACTCCATAAAGATAATGCCTCCAGATCTTAAGAGCATGAACGATAGCGACCAACTCCAAATCGTGTACATGATAATTCTTCTCATGGGGATTCAGCTGACGTGAAGCATATGCAATAACTCATCCCTCCTGCATCAATACACAACCCAAACTAGCGCGTGAGGCATCCCAATACACAGTATACATCCCTTAATCGGAAGGCAACACTAGAATCGGTGCAATAGTCAAAGAAGTCTTGAGCTTCTGGATGCTCGCCTCACAATCATCGGACCAACAGAACGGAGCATCCTTTTGGGTCAACCTAGTCAAAGGTGATGCAATAGATGAGATGCCCTCCACGAACCAACGTTAATAACTGCTAGCCCCAAGAAGCTCCTGATCTCAGTTGCTGTAGTAGGACGAGGCCATCTCTAAACTGCCTCAATCTTCTTAGGATCCACCTTAATACCCTCGCCGATACAACATGCCCCAAGAATGCCACAGAATCTAGCCAAAACTCACACTTGGAGAACTTAGCATATAACTTCTGTTCCCACAAGGTATGAAGCACCACTCTCAAGTGCTGCTCATGCTCCTCCATGCTGCGCGAATAGATCAAAATGCCATCAATGAAGACAATGATGAATGAATCAATATAAGGCCTGAACACCCTATTCATCAAATCCATAAACGCCACTGGGGCGTTAGTCAAACCAAAGGATATCACTAGAAACTCATAATGGCCATATCTAGTCCAGAAAGCAGTATTCAGAACATACGAATCCCGAATCTTCAACTGATGGTACCCCAATCTCAAGTCGATCTTAGAGAACACCTTGTCACCCTGCAACCAGTCAAACAAATCATCAATCTACGGAAATGGGTACTTGTTCTTAATGGTAATTTTGTTCAACTGGCGGTAATCAATGCATATCCGCATAGTCCTTTATTTCTTTTCACAAATAACACTGGTGCACTCCAAGGTGATACACTCGGCCTCACTAACCCCTTTGCTAGAAACTCCTCAAGTTGTTCCTTAAACTTCTTCAACTCTTTTGGAGCCATACATTACAGCGGGATAGATATAGGCTGGGTACCCGGAGCCAAATCAATGCAGAAATCGATATCATGATTTGGTGGCATACCTGGAAGATCGGAAGAAAACACATCGGAGAACTCCCAGACTATGGGTATCAATTGTCGGGGGTCTCCGCAGTAGTATGGCGAACATAAGCTAGATAAACCAAATAACCCTTCTCGAAATGTGTCGAGCCTTCATAAAAGAGATGATCTGACTAGGTGTGCTGACAGATGAACCCTTCCACTCCAATCTAGGCAACTCTGGCATCGCCAAGGTAACAGTCTTGGCATGGCAATCAAGGACGGCGTGATATGGAGATAACTAGTCCATGCCCAAGATAACCTCAAAGTCAGTCATATCAAGCAGCAGAAAATCCGCTCTAGTCTCATAACCACAAAATGTAACAATGTAGGATCGATGGACCTGATCCACAATGACAGAATCTCCCACCAGAATGGACACATAAACATAAGTGCCCAAAGACTCACGAGGAACACCCAGAAAATGAGAAAACAAAGACGACACATATGAATAGGTAGATCTTGGATCAAATAATACCGAAGCATCCCTACCACTGACATAAATAATACCTGTGATCACGGCATCTGAGGCCACTAAATCTGGTATGGCCGGGAAAGAATAGAATCTAGTTAGAGTACTACCTGTCTAGTCTCCATCTGCCTGGCTTCCACCTCTAGGATGACCCCTACCCACCCTCCCTCCGCCTCTGGGCAGTCGGATAACTGGTGGGCTATTGGTGCTGAAATCATGGGCTAATGACCCTGCTGCACTGCCTTGACCCGAAGTCTGGGACAAAATCTCTTTATGTGACCAGGATCTCCGCACTCGTAACAACCCCTCGGAGCGGTGGACTGCTACCTTGAGGTCTGACTCTGATGGCTTGAATACCCAATAGAAGAACCCTGGATAGCTGGTTGGTGGTAGGAACTCTCTGGCATGACGCTGAAATAAGGTCAAACTAGAGCACCCCTAGGAGGTGGCAGTGCTGGATATGTAGGCCTGCTCGGCTGACCTCTCCCAAACTGACCTCTTCCCCCAGATGAAGCACCACTAGATCCTCCCGAATGACAGAACCGCTTGTCCCACGGCATCTGCTCTCGGTCCCACTGATGCTAACCCTCAATCCTCCGAGATATCTCTATAACTAGCTGGTAAAAGGTCCCCATATCAACCTCTCGGGCCATAGTGGCCCGAATACCATAGTGCAACCACGCAACGAACCTCCGTACTCTCTCTATTTTAGTAGGGAGTATCATAAGTGCATGGCGAGAAAACTCAGAGAATCTTACCTCATAATCGGTCACTGACATCTGACCCTGCTGGAGCTGCTCAAACTGAAACCGCAACTCTTCCCTCTAGGAGGGTGGACTATACCTATCCAAGAAAAGGCGCGTAAAGTGATCCCAAGTCATGGGAGAAGAACCTGCTGGTCTGCCGAGAAGATGTGACTGCCACCATCTACGGGCCCTGCTCTCTAGCTGGAATGTAGTGAAATCCACCCCGTGGGACTCTAATATACTCATATTGTGCAGTCTGTCCCTGCACCGATCAATGAAGTCCTGAGGATCCTTATGTTGCTCACCCCCAAAGATAAGAGGTTATAGCCTAGTCCATCTATCCAGTAGATTTTGTGGCTCGCCGATCGCAGCTGGTCTGGGCTCAGGTATGGCTGCTGCCACTGGCTGGGTTCCACCCACAGGTAGTGTGCCTGGGGTCTGATATACAACAGCTGCATGCCCAAGAGCCTAAGCAGTAGGGGTATGTGTTCCCTCTCCCGCCTGAGATATGGCTGGGTCCGCTGGAAATAAACTAGCCTGGGTCATAGTATCCATGAACCGTAGCATACAGCCTATAACCTCCTGAAATTCTGATGCAGACATGAAATCCACCAGGGCTAGCTCTGCTGTAGGTACCTCGCCCTGATCCTCAATAATAGCATCCTCTACTGGATCCGCTGGTACAACTAGCTGGGGCCACTCTGGGACGTACTCGTCCTCTACCTCGGGGTGGTGCCCTCCCCCGACCTCTGCCTCGACCTCTAGCAACAGGGGAGCAATTCCTCCTGGGTCTGGAATATTCGTCGTACGCGTTCTCACCATCTGTGAGAGAATAAGAGAAAGAAACTTAGTATACCATCAACTACACGATATGAGATGAAGAAAGAGTAGTTTCCTAACACCCTATAGCCTCTCGAAGCTAAGTACAGTCGTCTCTGCACCGATCCGCAAGACTCTATTAGGCATTCTCATGACCTGTGAGACCAACATGAAACTAGTGCTCTGATAACATGTTGTCACGATCCAATTCTCCTATAGGCTGTGATGGAACCCAATGTTACTGCTAGGCAAGCCAACAACGAACTAACTCTGTGATCCTTTCTTTTAAAGATTTGAAATATTTGATTTTTAGTTCGTGTATAAATGAGAAGTAAGAATATAATAAAAATGAGAGATCAAAATTTTGAAAGCGAGTGAGATAAGTAAAATAACCCAAAACCATGAAATGTATACTAACATAAATCTCCAAGACCTGGTATCACAAGTGTATGAGCTACTAGTAGAATATACAAAAGAATACTACAATACTGTCTGAAACAAAATAGACAAAAAATAAAGCAAAAAAAAGACCTTGGCTGCTACAGAATGGGCTCGGAAGGCAGCTCACCGCAAAGTCTCGTAGTAATCAAGGATGCGCGTCGGACTAATATCCAGATGCACCTGCCTCAGATCCTGCACATTTAGTGTAGAAGTGTAGCGTGTGTACATAAACAACATGTACCGAGTAAGTATCTAGTCTAACCTCGAAGAAGTAGTGACGAGCGGTCGATTTCGACACTTACTATGGGCCAACAATGAAATTTATAAAATTCTAATTGAACATGGGATATATAAATGACAATAGAATTCGGAAGAAAGAAGTAAATAAACAATCATTTTACCGATAGTAAGTACCAAATCAATTTTCCTCATATAACCATTTAACCTCTCAAGCCAATGAAACAATGTCAAATATAATTGGGCTCCCAGTATGATTACGCACGAATTTTGCCTAGGACGTATGACCCTATCCAAAATACATATACATATATCGTGTGCACTGTCGAGGGTCGAACGACATGAAACATAGATGCATCTATTAAACTACCAAGGCAGAGTAGTAGACATTTACCCCGCTAGCGGAAATATACTTGCGACACGGTTGAACATAGATTTTTCAAATCATCATAATATCCCTCAATACTTTCCAAAACAAGAAATCCAACTAGAAACTTTAAAAATCTTGAAATCCCCAATTCAGCTCTATTCAAGGCAACTAGTAAGCATAATCAAATTACGATGTCAACAAATCATGGTGTAAAACTAAAACTACTCGGACATAAGCATAATTAGTAGCTACGTACGGACCCTCGTCACCTCGTGTGTACATATCTCCCACAAATAGAAGCACATATTAATTAAATTCACCTATGGGGTTTATTCCGTCTTACAAGGTTAGAAAAGAGACTTACCTCGTCTCAAAGCCTACTTTCCAGTTCAAGATTAAGTTTAAACCCTCAATTCGGTGCCAAACAACTTAAAACTAGTCAAATGTTATATAAAATAGTCAATACATGCTGAAAAGTTCATATCCTAATTATTAAAGTGATTATCGAACCCCAATTGAAGAATTCCTAAAATTCACCCCGAGCCCACGTGCCTGGATTTCGGAAATTCTTGAAGAAAGTTATTACCCATAATCTCATGAACTCATATATATGATTTTTATTAAATTCCATAACCATTTTCATGGTTAAATTTTATTTTTATCAAAACCCTTGATGTTCACCTAACCCTCGATTTTCACTAATTTACATATTAAATCTACCCATAAACTATGTATTTAACTCATATTGTGTAAAAATTACTTACCTCAAAGTGTTTGGTGAAATCTCCTCTCTAAGAGCTCCAAAAATCGCCCAAGCAATGAAATAAATGAACCTAAAATGGTTAAGTCCCGTCATTTAATGATGGTTCTACCCAGTAGAACTTCCGCATCTGCGGTCACTAGGCCGCATTTGCGGCACTGCTTCTGCGGCACTAGGCTCGCTTCTGTGGAATTCCACAGGCCCAGCGTAGGCCACATCTGCTGACGGGATCCCGCTTTTGCGCGTTCACAGGTGCGCACAATCACCCACAACTGTGGTCCATGGCCCAATATTCCTAAGCCGCTTCTGCGGCAAAACCACGCACCTGCGGCCAAAAGCTCGCAGGTGTGGGCTCACCAGAACTGGTGCACCAGCAGCCCTTTTGAGTCTTAATTCAACCCGTGTATCGTCCGATTGGCATCCGGGGTCTTCCAGGCCCGTCCAAGCATACCAACAAGTTTGAAATTATAAAAGGGACTCGCTTGCACCCTCGGAACGAGAAAAACAACCTTAAAACTAAGAATCGCAACCCAAACCAATAGGGTCAACTTATGAACTTTAAATTCTTCCAACTTACTCCCAACGCACCGAAACCTACTAAAACTCCTCGGACCGACACCAAAATTTGTGTGCAAGTCTTAAATGATATTACAGAACTATTCCAGACTCGGAATCCCAATTGGACCCCAATAATACCAAATCCTACTCCAAACCAAATTTGTGGAACTTTAAAACCTTCAAAGAGACAACTTTCACTATTAGGTGCCGAAATGCTCCTGGGTTATCCAAAACCTGATCCGAACATATGCCCAAGTCCGAAATCATCATACGAACCTATTGGAACCATCAAATCCCGATTCCGAGGTATATATTGTACACTAGTCCAGTAGCATAATAACCTATTCATGAAACCTAGTTCATTCATCATAATCAGACCTAGTTTGTTAATCATCAAAATATAACACATGCTCAGCTCAACATGAACTTACCTTGACAAGAAGATATATTAGAAGCTTGGGAAGGATGCTTGTATTACTTCTACAACTGACATTTTTGAGTACAAGAATTCCCTAATTAAGCATATTTTAGTTCAGTATATCCTTTGTAAACTTACAAACATCAATATTAGTTTCTGTGTGTTTCCGATTCTTTCTTCCTAGCTAGAAGTGTCACCACTGTTAGGATTTTGTCTTGATTTTCTTTCCATATTTGAATTTTATATTTTCTTGAAGGAAGGAAAAGGGTTTAACATAATTGATATTACTTTTACTAAAAGATAATATAAATCTCTTCCTTATTTGATAGATTACTTTCTTTGAGAAAAAGGTTGTGACCTCTATAAAATAAGGATCTCTCCTTCAAAACTAATAACATAGAATCCACGATGTAGTCCTTACGAGAGTTTCATTTAGGGGAATAATTTATTATCTCTTAAGTGTTTTTTCTCTTTTATATTAGTAAATTATATGTAGGTCACTTGACCAAACCATATCAAAGTATTGTGCTTCTTTTAGTTTAATTTTTCTTTGTTATATGATTTATCGTCGCAAAGATTTACTTTGTTAGCTTACACATGTTGCCTTATTATTTTCAATCCCAACAAGCGGCCTAAATTAAATGTATTGGTGAAAAATAAAATATGATATGCGAATCAATAATATATTTACATGTGGCATTTGTATTAGAGTAGTAAAGAATGATGATAAGGCGTGGATGAAAATACCCACATGATATTTTATAAAGATGTCATATTTGATAGCTGGGGAAGAAGAGATAGCCATGTGATGCATGATTGAAGGCCAAAAGTGTCACGACCCAAAATTTAGCCTACCGTGATGACGCCTAATGTGGTACTAGACAAGCCAAAATTTTAAAAATACTTCCAAAACTTTTAAGTAAACAATAAAATAACACAGGTTTGAATAATTAAAGTTCTTATAAATTGGATAGGAAGTCAAACTCAACACGGAAATTCCCAAAACCAGGGTGTCAGTGAGTACATGAGTGTCTATACGACACAAGTCTGAGAATACTGTTTATGAAAAACTAAAAAAAACTAAATACATGAAACTGAAAGATAGGGAAGGAGAGTCATGTTCTGCGAACGTCGGGTAGCTAATTTGAAATCCCCAAATGATGAGGTTGCGCAGATAATCAACACCCACTATGACCAGAAGCACATGGATCTGCACATGAAGTGCAAGGTATAGCGTGAGTAAAATCAACTCAATAAGTAACAAAACTAAATATTAGACTGAAAGTAATGACGAGCTTCACAGATACAGTTCAATTTCAAAAGAATACCAAGCAGAAAAATAGACATGCTTTCAAATTCTACAGTCAAAGCTAAGATAGATAATTCATGGCAAGTTCAATTGAAACGGGATATAGAATCTTTCAGAAATTTCATGACAGTGATATATGCCAGCTGAAGCACAACAGTAATGAAATCAAGTGCAGATACTCAGAGTAACAGTCACTCAGTCCTCCTATTCACTCCAACCTCACAGTCACTCATTCCTTATAATCTCTCATTTCTCTCAGACACTCGACACTCGTGCTCCACAATCAATACTGATTGGCAGGTACCTACTGAATAAAATATGTTACGGCGTGCAGCCCGCTCCCATAAATTTCCTCACAATCAGGCCCTCGACCTCACTCAGTCATCAATCTCTCCATCCTCTCGGTCTCCCAATAATCATGATTATCAGCCCAAACATTGACAATATAATGTGTCAATAAAGAACAATAGAGACTGAGATATAATATGCAGAAAAAATTATGACAGTGTGTAAAAACATAATTTAGCAGATAATTCAACATGTAACACGATCTCTGTAGGTCCCTACAATGCCAACACATAACCTAAACATGATTTGCAATTCAGTTTCTATAACACATGGAGAATATATGGATAACATCAGATTATTCAACTATACGGTTCCATGGAATTGACCAAATTACATTTCCCACGGTGCACGCCCACACGCTTGTCAACTAGCATTTGTGTCACCTCAAATGATCACATGACACATAATACGGGGTTTCGTACCCTCATAACCAAATTTAAAACTGTTACTTACCTCAATCCGTGCAAATCTCTACTCCAACATGCCTTTGCCTCGTGAATCGGCCTCCGAACGCCTCGAATCTAGTCACAATTAATTCGATACAGTCTCCACAAATTATAGGAATCAATTCAATAATTAAAGCACTAAATTTCCCAATTAAATCCAAAAAGCAACCCAAAATTCATCAGTAGGACCACATCTCAGAACCTGACAAAAGTTATAAAATATGAATGCCCATTCAATCACAAGTCCAACCATACCAAATTTACCAAATTCCGACATCAACTCGACCTCCAAATCTTAAATTCTTATTTTGAAATCCATAGGCCCAAATTCTCGAATTCCACATCAAAAACACGTAATCTAGTCGGAATACTCAATGATAATTCGATATTATTAAATTACAATGATTACAAGTGACTTACCTCAAGAATGCCCGTGATTTTCCTATGAAAATTTGCCCCAAATCGTGCTTGAAATGTTCAAAATGAAGAAAAATCGCGAACCCTTGAATTTAAGGTTCTGTCCAGACCTTTTCGCTCCTGCGGAAACTTAACCGCATCTGTGGAAAATCCACCTCTCGCGGTTTGCCAAGGCTCCATTGCCTCCACTTTTGCGATCGTGCTTCCGCTTCTGCGGTCACATGTGCTTTTGTGACCCCTCGTCCGCATATGCGATCATGCAGGTGCATAATGTCCCTCGCACCTGCGGCCGCTGCCCCACTCTGCCCCTTTTCGCTTCTGCGTTGCCATGCTCACTTCTGCGAGCTCGCACCTGCGACAAAATTCCGCAGGTGCGATTACACCAGAAGGCAGAACTTTCCAAAATTTCTCCAAGTCCAATTTTCGATCTGTTAACCACCTGAACTCCACCCGAGGCCACCGGGACCTCAATCAATTATACCAAAATTCCTAAAACATGATACGAACTTAGTCGAGCCTTTAAATCACATCAAACAATATCAAAAGCACGAATCGAACCCCAATTCAAGCCTAATGAAAATTAAGGAATTCCAACTTCTACAAACGATGCCGAAAACTACCAAATCACGTCTGATTGACCTCAAAGTTTGCACAAAAGTCACAAATGACACCACAAACCTACTCCAACTCCCGGAACTCCAATCCGAGTCCGGTATCCATAAATTCCACTCTCGGTCAAACTATCAAAATTCTAACATTCGCCATTTCAAGCCTAATTCCACTACGGACCTCCAAATCTGTCACGACCCAAATTTTCCTCCGTAGGATGTCGTGTTGGCACCTAGGTTTAGGGACTAGGTAAGCCTAACACTTACTAAATTAGTGGCAACTCAACCAACAATTATTAAATATGAGATAGATATTTTCTACAATTCCCAAAACCGGTAGTACAAGTCACAAGCTCTACAGAGTTTACTATAAAATCTCTAAATACAACTGTTCTAGAGTAGAATCAACAGTGCTAGAAAATATCAGAAGTTGACTCCGAAGCCTGCGAACGCGACATCAGGTATACCTTGAGTCTCCACAACAATGCTCGATCAACTAACAAGAATATCAATAACGGGGGGGGGTACCTGGATCTGCAAAAAAGGATGTGCAGAAGTGTAGCATGAGTACACCACAGCAATATCCAGTAAGTATCAAGCCTAACCTCGGTAGAGTCCTGACGAGGCTAGATCAAGACACCTACCAGACATAGAAGTATGTACAATTTGTTACATGAAGCTAACAAGAAAAGAGTATCAATGTAAGGCCAATAATAGGAGAATTTCCAACTCAAATCAATAATAAGAACAATGAGAACACGGATGGCAACGAGAAAACAATCAAGTAATTAAGCAACAACATAATCATAGTACCAATGACATATGAATGGGTTCAAGTAAGGAATCATATGATAAGTCAATCAATTAAATTATTAATAATGCATGTATTTCAATATAAATTACCTGAGGTATCACTCCTCGAAATCTCAAATCATGATTTACAATCAAATTCTTACACATCTGGCATCTTATGCCCACATCTTTCCGAATCACTTTTGCATGACAAATTCCTCGTGCTACCACGGGTATAATTCCCGTATCAATATCCACCAAGATGACCAATGAATAGTTTAAACACAATTAAATACAATTTTTAAATTTAATATAGTGAAGCATCAAAAGAGTTATTAAGCTAATTTAGGAATTCAAATGAGGTAAAATAGTGGAGAGGTTGTGCAAATAGAATATCAATTTAATTTAGTTTAGAAATATATGAGATCCAGTAAAATATTGTATATATACAAAATAAGACATTCAATCAAGTTATAACGAGATAAATATGGAATTTATTAAAGTAGAACATAATAACAATTTTTCACGCAAATTACGCGACAATAATATAAGGAGAAAGGTAAGGTATCAATTAGAGTAAAATATAATCACCAATTAATTTAGTAAATCTCCGAATAAGATATAAGTTCTATCTTTGAAAGACACACCAGTGAAACAACTTGAAAATTCTTTCATTTTCCTCCGCTAAATTGGGATCAACTTAACATATCACATAGGATGCATGACTCACACAAGAAGTCCATATTGTTCCATTTTTAATATATTGACAGTTAATTAATTATAATCAAAATACAATGAGGTGACTTAAGAAACCAGAGTAACCGTTCTAGCATGAAATGCATCATGAGAATCACAATCGGAATTAACCTTAACATCACAATAATGTGATATTTGTTCATTTGTTGCAGCGTGCAACCCGATCCCTCTCAATAATAAATCATATCTGTTTCGGCGTGCAACCCGATCCCTCTCAATATTAAATTATATCTGTTGTGGCGTGCAACCCGATCCCTCTCAATATTAATCATATATGTTGCGGCGTGCAACCCGATCCCTCTCAATATTAATCAAATCTGTTGTGGCGTGCAACCCGATCTTTCTCAGTTTTAATCAATTAATTTACAACCAACTACGGCATACCATAAAATCAAAAGAATAATGAAGCTACACAAAGAATTCACAACTAATGAAAAAGGCTATACGTTAGCTCACGAATTCAAATAGCAAGGAAATGACAATCCATAAGCCAAAGCACAATTCATGAGCATCAATTAACAATTAATGCACATAGCAGGTAAAGCATAAATTCAACGAGTGATTACAATCAACAATTAGCATATAAGGGTGAACTTGACAACAAGGATGGAACGTGTGCTAGCAATTTTAAGTAAACCACGTACAAACAATTCTAACAACAAAAGATATAATCATGAAACGATATTTACAATCAATTGTATAAAAGGAGCCCAACGGTCCAAACCGGTCAAATACCACATATAGGTTGTGTACCCACTCGTCACCTCGCGTACACGACCTTCACATAATACGAATGACACAATCATCTCAAATCCTAAAGGGTGGTTCCCTCCCCTCCCCCCCACAAAGTTAGACAAGACACTTACCTCAACGAAATTAGGTCGATATTCGACAATAGCCTTCTTGCTTGATTTGACCTTCGGAAAGCTCAAATCTATCCAAATTAATTGTATAACTTCATTAAAATTCTTCAAAAACAATTCCAGATAATAAAATATCGACTTAAAATTTCACATTAAAAAGTCAACCAAAAGTCAACGCGGGGCCCGCCTCTCGGAACTCGATAACATTTTATCGAAACCCGAGCACCCATTCCTATACGAGTTCTACCATACCAATTTTATCAAATTCCGATAAGGAATCGACCTCCAAATCTTACATTTTCCTTTTTGAAACATTTTGCAAATTTCTCTATTTTCTTCTGTTTGATTCTCAAATAAATGATGGATATAGCTATAGAATCATAAAGTATAATCACTTTCAGATATAGAACACTTACTCAACTAAAAATCGTGAAACATCCCTCCAAAATTGCCCTAAAACCGAGCTCCAAAATCCCAATCGAAAATGAAAAAATGACCATTTTTGGTCCTTAAATGATTCTGTCCATTTCCGCTTATGCGGACAGATTTGCGCATCTGCAATATCACTTCTGTGAGAAAGACTCATGCTTATACGATCCTCACTGCCCAGACAAAGCTCGCACCTACGAACAGAAAGCCGCTTCTGCGCAATCGCAGAAGCGATGGCCAAATGTGCACCTACGAAGCTCGTCGCTTCTGCGATTCGGTCTTTGTTTCTGCGGTCACGCAGGTGCATAAAATGCATCACACCTGTGACTTCTGCCCAGTTCCTTCCAGCCTTCCCCTTTTCTCTTCTGCAATGGACTGCTCGCTTCTGCAACCAGGACATCGCATAAGCGATTGCTTCAGCTTCCCAGAATTTCCAGCATCTCCAAATGTCCAAAATCCAATCTGTTAACTTTCCGAAATCCACCTGTGGCCTTTGAAAACTTAACCAAATATACCAACACGTCCAAAAGTACAATGCAAACTTAGTCGAGGCCTCAAACCACGACAAAAAATATCGAAACTACGAATAGCGCATCGAATCAAATTATGAGTTTTCAAATCTTGCAACTTCTATATTTGCGCTGAAACATATCAAATTAATCCGGAATGACTTCAAATTTTGCACACGAGTCCTAAATGACATAATAGAGCTGTTCCAATTTCCAGAATTGAAATCCAAAATCGATATCAACCAATCGACTCACGGTCGAATTTATGAATATTTTAAAACTTCAATTTTTCCAATTCTCGCCAAAATGCGCTGAATTGTCCTACAGACTTCCAAATCCAAATTCGGACATATGCCTAAGTTAGAAATGACCATAAGAAGCTATTGGAATCATCAAAACTCCATTCTGGAGTTGTTTGCGCAAAAGTCAAACTCCGGTCAACTCTTTTTATTTTAGCTTCAAAATTAAGAATTAATGTTTTAATTTAATTCTGAATCTTCCGAAAACCAAACTCGACCGCACACATACGTTATAATACGCTATTATAAAGATGCTCGATATCTTAAACCACTAAACGAGATGCTAATTCTCAAAATGACTAGTCGTGTCATTACAAAATCACAACCCGGACACAATCTTAAGTCCAAAATCAACAAACGGAGCTAACATAACCATCAAAACTCCATTATGGTGTCTTCTACATATAAGTCCACATCCGGTCGACCTTTTCAACTTAAGTTTTTATCTTTGAGACTAAGTGTCTCAATTTATTTTGAAACCTCACCGGACTTGAATCAACTACTCCGGCAAGTCACATAACAATTGTAAAGAGAGAAAAAATCATTAATAGCTACGAAGAAGAAAAAAGAAATTAGCGTAATCCACGATTATGCGCGATTGTCTATTATTACCATAACTGTTACGAATAATTCAGGTAACATATAATTAATGTAGTTAATGTTAGTAACAATCAAGAATTAAGTGAGGTAAAACATTTATATATTGTACACTAGTCTAGTAGCCTAATAATCGGTTCATGAAGCCTGGTTCATTCAGCATATTCATACATGGTTTGTTAATCATCAAAATATAACACATGCTCAGCTCAACATGAACTTACCTCGTCAAGTAGATATATTAGAAGCTTGGGCAGGATACTTGTATTACTTCTACAACTGACATTTTTCAGTACATGAATTCCCTAATTATGCATATTTTGGTTCAGTATATCCTTTGCAGACTTACAAACATCAATATAAGTTTCTGTTTGTTTCCGGTTCTTTCTTCCTAGCTAGAAGTGCCACCATTGTTTGGATTTTGTCTTAATTTTCTTTCCATATTTGAATTTTACATTTTCTTGAAGGAAGGAAAATAGTTTACCATAATTGATATTACTTTTCCTAAAAAAAAATATAGACCTCTTCCTTATTTGATAGATTACTTTCTTGGAGAAAAAGGTTGTAACCTCTATAAATTTAGGGTCTCTCCTTCAAAGAAAAATAATATAGAATCCACGATGTAGTTCTTACGAGAGTTTTATTTAGGTGAATAATTTATTCTCTCATAAGTTTTCTTTCTCTTTTATATTAGTAAATTATATGTAGGTCACTTGATCAAACCATATCAAAGTATTTTGTATTTTTAGTTTATTTTTCTTTATTATCTAATTTATCGTCGTAAAGATTTACTTTGTTAGCTTACTCATGTCGCCTTGCTATTTTCAATCCTAACAAGCGGTCCAAATTAAATGTATTTGTGGAAAAATAAATATGACATGTGGATCCGTAATATATTGACAAGTGGCATTTGTATTAGAGCAGTAAAGAAAGATGACGAGGTGTGCGTCAAAATACCCACATGATTGTTTATAATGATACTGTATTTGATAGCGAGGGAAGAAGAGATCGCAATGGGACGCATGATTGAATACCAAAAGAGAAGAAGATTCATTAATAGCTACAAATATGGAAAAGAAATCAGCATAATCCCTGATTATGCGTGATTGTCTATTATTATCATAAATATTACGAATAATTCATGTAACATATAATTAATGTAGTTAATGTTCGTAATAGATATGAATTAAATGAGGCAAAGCAGTTATATATTGTAGCCTTACATAAATTTCCTTTACTATATTTTGTACGATTATATGGGAATTCACAAATATATGTTATCAGTCTTTTATTCTTACTTCTTTGCTTGATTGAAGATTCTTACTCTAAATTCTTGAAATGAAGCTATAATAATCAATAATATTTCCTTTCCTTTACTCGTTTAATATTTATTTTCTATTATTATTTATTCAAAGTGAAGTAAAATTGGTCATTAGAAACCCGATTTATTTCTATATTTGCTTTGACCACAAAAACTATTTTTTGGTTAAACAAATTGGTTCCATTACCGGAGCACCTAATAATCTATTTACCTTCCATATTTTATCAACGAATTATGTCTACTACTAAAGAAATTGTTCAGGTGGGTGATGAAGATCAAGTAAGGCAACAAGGTGGAATTCCACCACACTATACACACACGACAACTCCACAACGTTCACGAAAAAGTTCATCTGAAAAATAAGCTAATCGTAACGCTGGGCAGGAGATTGACAAACAAGCAAATGAGCAAGATGATTTGAAGCAGTTTATTGCTCAACAGATTGGTGAAGCCGTACGTGATTTTGCAAATGGATTGCCAAGTATTGTGCAGGCTCCACCACCGGTGAATATAACCGTGGAAAACACTCATTCAGGGCTTGAGAACTCTGAAAGTGGGAAAATGCCAAATAATTCTGGAGCCGGAGGATCAGGTACACTAAATAATTCTTATTTACAAAATTTAGTCCTAACTTTACAGAAACAACTCAAGGAACAAAACGAGCAGATAAAGTAGATTCCAGGAGTACCACCTGTGATTAAAGGAGTAGATATTGACAAATATTCACAATAGCTTTATAAGCCATGTGCAACACCATTTCCAATTCCCAAAAAGTTCAAGATACCCGATTTTCCTAAATATAGTGGGGCTACTGTCCCACGAGATCATATTAGTGCATTTATCACATGAGTCAAGGGTAACGACTTTATCAAGCAGGAAATCGAATCGGTGTTGGTGAAATATTTTGGCGAAACTCTCACAAAAGGAGCATTAACTTGGTATTCACTCTTATTTGAAAATTTTATTAATTCTTTTGCTGAGCTTGTAGATTCATTTAAAAAAGCACATTCGGGAGCGCAAAAAGTAGAAAAAGAATGAAATATATCTTCAAGGTAAAAACAAGAGAGTACGGAATTGTTCAGGGAATTCGTAGATTGATTCCAGCGGGAGAAAATAATATTACCGCGCGTACTTGATCATTGGGTGGCTATGGCATTTCCAAATAATTTGAATGAAAAAAGCTCAGAAGCCACGAGAAGGTTAAAAGAAAGCCTGCGGGAGTTTCTTGCAATTACTTGTAATGATGTTTATAACAGATACAACATAAAGTTGCAGATAAAAGAGGATACGGTATCTCAATGGAAGATGGAAGAAAAGTTCAGATCTAGACGTTCAGAAACATAAAGAAGATCAGGAAAAAACAAGTACAACCTTATATGGGACTCGCAGGATGAGACCCTAAACAAAGCAAGATCAAGCACGATTTGATCAAAGATCGAGACAAAAGGAGGCGAGTTCTTCCTGCCGATTTGGGAAGGAATGGGAGCTAGCAAGGAACAACGAACAAAGTTCCCGATCAAGAATAGGAGATTATAATTTTAATGTGAGTGCATCCGAGTTAGTAGTTGTACTAAGACGAATGAGTGATAAGGTGCGATGTACAAAAGAGATGAGAACGGATTCCAACAAAAGAACCAAGGAATTATGGTTTGAATTCCATAATAACCATGGTCACAGGACAACATATTGCATGCTCTTACAAGGAGAGGTTGAATATTTATTGAAAAAATATTATCTCACAAACATATTTAGTGAAAAAGGAAAACAATCTTATATAAGTAATAGATAAGAACCACCAAAATCCCATCACCAAAGAGAACAATGAATGTTATAACTGGAGGTGAAGAGGTTAACGAAGTAACGTACATGATAGAAACAAGGATAGCCAATATCTCAGTTACCCATGGGAAGCAGGTTCGTCAAGTCTTGGAGGGATACATCATAACGTTCGATGATGAAGATGCAGATGGCTTGATTGCCCCTCATAATGATGCACTGGAAATATCTTTACTTGTTCATGATACTAATGTCAAGCAAGTTTTTATTGACTCAAGTAGCTTTGTGAATATCATTCTGCTAAGAGAGGTGAATGAGATACAAGCGACTAATCATATCATACCTAAGGCTCAATCGTTTCTTGGGTTTGATAATTCCAGTGTTGTAACAAAAAGAGAAATCATGTTATCAACATTCGTAGAGGGTTTCGTCAAAGATAATAAGTTTCAAGTAGTGGATGCAGACATGGCCTATATAATTCTAGGAACACCGTGGATTCATGACATGGATGCAGTGACGAGCACAAAACACCACTTTAATTATGCTCGCTAGTCAAAGATAGTATAGTATAATATCGTATCCACAGGGATTGGAGTTAAACAGTATTTTCTTAGTTTATAGCTTGATTGCTATCTAGGAGAATCAACAATTGATATTTATATGATTAATAACTAAGATTAACTAAGACTCTAAAGCTATTGACTAATGACTATCTCAACAAAGGTAAGCAAGGAAGTTATGAGTGGGATAAAATAGAGGTTGATAGGATAGGTGCAAGATAATTATTTGGGATCTAACTCTAGATAATTCACTTCTAATGTTTAAGTGAGTCTCTCGAGTTCACTCAATTATCAGTTCAAACGTTCAAATAAAACTCCTCTCCCGAATACGTCTTAACCTCACGAGATGAAACAATTTAAGCACGTGAAGATATGCAAGAATGCGAGTGAATTGGTCTTTAGAAAAATCTCTTCCGATTACTCTCCTAATTAGGTTTAATCAATAATTAAACTAGCCTTTTTCGATTACTAAGAAGAATTAATGAACTCAACCAACAATATAATACAAAGATATCACAAGTTATGCATCTCTCGATTACATAAACTAGTGAATATAGATGCAACAATTAAATTATCCAAAAATATTTCAATACATAAAACTAGAGTTATAATCCACAAACAATCATCAATACACCAAATCCATCAAACCATAAAGGGAACTACTCCATAGATGTGGAGTAATTCATCACAAATATGTTTAAAGTAAAGGAAAACATAAAACGATCCAAACTCGGGTCTTGAGTGAGGATTGAATGATGAACTCCTTGTGCTTTTGCTTCTTCAACACCTCCTTAGCCTCCTTAGGTCTCCAATATGTCAAAAGTCCCAAAAATAACGTTTTCAATGTAATTATACTAAGTAGGGTCGGTCCCAGGTGAAACCACCTTCTCTTAGCCAAAATAGGATTTTCACTATGTAAAAATTGCACAGGCTCGCCCGCATGGGGCGACGCGCCATACGAGGAATTATTGGGGAAGTTCAGAGAGTTGATTTATGATAGACAACAGGAAAATGGGCAGCCACGGCACCCCATGCACCGCATCAGTGGGCTTTTCTCAGAGTACGGAATCTTCCTCGCCTTTTGATATCCAGATGTGGTTTTCGACCCCCGAACGCGATCCCGACTTAATCCTTTGGGCTTTTACTCAGACTTCAAAGCTTGAAATAGCTCGAATGCATTCCATAACATCTACATAGCTCGAAATCACTCCTACAAGGCATAAAATACGATTAAATCTCGTTAGTCATCACACCAAGAATATTTAAAGGAGATTAAGTCCAATACTATAACATCCTAGCCTCAAGATTTGACTCAAAAACACCACGCATTATTTTTAACCCTGCTTACTTACTCTAACACAGAGGTCAACAACATTACCTTTCCTTCATGAATCAAGTGCCCTCACACAACAATAGAGAGTAGTTCCACAAAGAATGAAAATTAAGAACAATTAGGAACTCAAGATAGAAAGAATTCGCTCACTCTCAGAAACAACATTCATATGCCACAAACACGTACCATAAGCTTGCCCGTAGTGTACTGCTATACTAATTGAGCACATTCAGTCAAGGATCAAGTAGGACTTTAATTGGTTGTAATATAGGCTGCGGGATGGGTATGATACATGTAGATATAAGAGTGACTACACCTCCCTAAGCCTTTCAATACATAATTAACCGTTCAAAACCCCATACTAATGTCAAACCATAACTCCACCTTCACAACAATATACATTAACATTCTACTTCTTTAGGCACAATTACATCAAGTTACCACTATCAAAAACACTTTTCACAATCATACACTTATTGTTTTTCTTTATTTTTCAATTCAAGTGGCTCTTACTTTTTCAAAATAGTGCACCTTTCTCCTTATTTAATTATTTACACTCAAAATCCAAACCAACCACCCCACACTTCAACTTTTACAAAGTTCATAACAAATTCAAGTGCTCACGAGAGGTACAAGATTCAAATAGATGGTCAATTCAAGCAAATGGAAATGGATAATAATATGGTTTCCAAGAAATAGGATTAAAAAATCAAAGAGTTTAACTAAGATACATAATAATTAGGTGGGTAATAGCTTATAACTGGCTCAACAAAGAAAAGCCTAAATCACTTCCAAGACTGAACAAAACTACCATTTCGCTTTGCAAACACACAAGGTAAGTTCTAGACATCAAATACAATGCAATGAATAATACGAAACTTCACACACACACGGCACATAACTCACTCAGGGTTGGAATCATCAAGACACTCTAGTCAAAGAAGTTAAGCAAAGTTGATCATACAATTTAAAGTACTTATACAAGAGTCAAAAGCTGAGCCTAAGCGTCACACTAAAGAACTCACTATTCTCAAGGCATAATAAAGTTAAGAGATATTGCTTTTAATTCATATCATAGCACAATGTTCCCTACTCCTAAAAATAAAAGAAAAACTAACTACACCTGATTCAAATAAAACCATTGGAAGAGAACCGCGACTCAAAGAAAAACTAAGGGGTAATTATTACACTACCTAACAAAAGAAATTTTTTGTCTTTTTATTTTGACTTTAATCCCTCAAGAAACCCGTCGAATAATATCCATATTTGGGAAAAATCGAAAATTTTAAATTGTTTTCTATCTCTTTCTACTAAAACAAAAACTAAACTAACACATATACATACAACATACAATTATCCCCCACCCCACACTTTAAGTTTTGGCATGTTCCCATGACACACAATTAAAAAATATAAGGTAAAGAAAATTTCCCTGAACATCTAGTCGGGGTCTGAGTCGAAGTTGGGATCCATTCCTCGCCTTCGAACTAATGCACACATCCATGCAGACACCTTCTTCTCAGCCTTTTTGGGGAGCACTCCATACTTATCTTTCTCACTCACCGTAGCCTTCTCTTTTTAGCACTTCACTTTTCACTTAACACTTGCGGCTGGCTTCTCTTTTTTCATCCCCATTTCTACATTCATCTCGAAAGTTACAGTCTCCTCACCCACTCTAAGCATGAGCTTTCTCTCGTGTATATCTAATATTGACCTACCCGTTGCTAAGAATGGTCTTCCTAAGATGAGGGTGACCTCCTTGTTCTCCTCCATATTCACTACTATAAAATCTATAGGAAATACAAACTTATCTACCCGAACTAATACATCTTCCACTATCCCCTCGGGTATCAGAGTCGTTTGGTCTCCCAACTGCAAAGATATTGGCACTGGCCTTATCTCTCCAATCTCCTTCTCCAGTTTCCTGTAAATAAATAGAGGTACCGGAATCACATAAAGATTTATCAAAATGAATAGAGCCTAAAGAGCAAGGTATAGTAAATCTCCCTGGATCTCTACACTTTGTCTTAGTTTGTTTTGCAATATCACACTGCAATGCGCTATGAGCTTCACCACTGAGGTCTCTTCTATCTTCATCTTCTTTGTCAGGATCTCCTTCAAGAATTTGGCATAAGCTGGCATTTGGGAGAGCACATCTGTAAATGACAAATTTACATTAACCTGTTTTAGCATATCTAGAAATCTCTCAACTTGCTTGTCCAGCCTTTGTCTATATATCTTATGAGGAAAAGGTAGAGCAGGCATATGCTCGCTCTCATCAGATTTATCCCTTCTCGAAGTGTCCTCCTTCTTCTTTTTGTCAGCTCCTTTCTTGCCTTTCTTCTTCTTGTCAATACCATTCTTCAGTTGCTCCCCATTTTATTTTTCAAGTACCACCTCTTTTTGGATTGGAGTGGTATCTTTCAACACTTGCCCGCTTCTCAAGGTCACAACATTTACTGTTTCTTTGGGATTTCTCTCAGTATCAGCTGGCAGAGTACCTGAGACTCTATCAGACAATAGAGCAGCTAGCTTCCCAACCTGTCTTTCGAAGTTTCAAAAACTAGTACCTATATCTTTGATAGCTGCTCCATGTTCCCGTATAGTTGCGCTATGAGTTTCAAGCCTCTCATCAGTTTTCAGAATGAAGGTCTTCATGAGATCTTCGATGCCAGGCTGGATGAGTTGTTGAGGCTGAAGTTGCTACCTCTACTGATTTTGGAATGTCAGAGCTCTTTGTCCCTGAGGTCTAGAGTTATTTTGTTGCCACGCATTTGCAGTCCCTCCAGGTGAACTCCATGAAGAGCCAAGGTGCCTCTGACCTATTGAATTATAATTTCCCATAACATTCACTTCCTCTGTTGAAGCTTGACACTTATGAATAGGGTGTCCTCTTCCACATATATCACAAGCTGCGTGAGGCTCACTCTATATCGACGCTAAGGTCAGCTTCTTTATCTCTTTGGCCATATCATCAAGCTATACCTGCACAAATGTGTTAGCATCAACCTGGTGAACACCAATTGATCTTCTTCTTTCAGCACTCTCATAGGGTCACTGAATGGCATCTTCAGATAACTCGTCAAGGATTGTGACTATTTCCTCTGGAGTCTTCTTCATCAATGGACCTCCAGATGCATTGCTCAATGTTCTACGTGAGGCTGGTGTCAATCAATCCCAAAAGTCTTGGAGTTGCATCCAGAGTTCAATTCCGCTATGTTGACACTTTTTGACTATTTCCTTAAACCTCTCCCAAGCTTCAAACACAGTCTTAGTATCTTTCTGGTAGAAGTTATGGATTTTGATTCTAAACTTGCCCGTCTTAGCTGATGAGAAATATTTATCAAGAACTTTTCTGGTCATCTCATCCCATGTCCGTATCGATACATTAGGTAAGATTCGAAGCCACTGCTTTGCATCATCTTTGAGTGTGAAGGGGAATGACCTCAAGTAAACTGCATCTTGTGACACACCATTGTATTAAAAGGTGTTCATAATCTCCTCGAAGTCCATTAGATGTGTATTTGGATCTTTGTTTGGCTTCCCTCTAAAGACACAACAATTTTGAAGGGTTTGAAGCAACCCTTGCTTTAGCTCGAAATTGTTTGCTGTAATTGGAGGTCGTCTAACACTTGATAAACCTTGATTGTAGACCGGTATAGCATAATCGCCAAGTGGTCTCGCATGTAAGGGTTGATGTTGATTAAGTTTGAGACCCCTCTCATCTTCATAGTTGTTCTGCGTATCTCTAATAGCTGCTTCCTCAGCATTCCGTGCAACGTTTTCTCTTTGTTGGGCTGCTTCTTTCACAGCCAAATCTATATTATCTTCACCGTTTCCAGCCATAAGTTCTTTGGTTGAGGATTGCCCAACCTTTTCTGTTGTCTCGGTGAGATTTATTTCCTTCTTTAGTTGTTGCAGTTGTTTTTCCATTTCTGGATCATATGGTAGCACTTCCATTGCAGAAGTTCTTGTCATGCACCACTCTGAACCTGTAACCTGCGCACTGTCAAAGAACACCAAACGTAAAAAGAGAAAAATAAACTACAAATAAAAGAAGAATTCCAGAATTAGCACTACAAACTATTTCAAACACTGTTGATTTCCAATCCCGGCAACGATGCCAAAATTTGACGAGCACAAATTACCACTTTAATTATGCTCGCTAGTCAAAGATTGTATAGTTTAATATCATATCCATATGTATTGGAGTTAAACAATATTTTTCTAGTTTCTAGCTTGATTTCTATCCAGGAGAATCAACAATTGAGTTTTATATGATTAATAACTAAAATTAACTAAGACTTTAAAGCTATTGACTAATGACTATCTCAACAAATGTAAGCAAGGAAGTTATCAGTGGGAGAAAATAGGGGTTGATAGGATAGGTGCAAGATAATTATTTGGGATCTAACTCTAGATAATTCACTTCTAATGTTTAAGTGAGTCTCTTGAGTTCACTCAATTATCAGTTCACACATTTAACTAAAATGCCTCCCTCGATTAAGTCTTAACCTCACAAGATGAACCAACTTAAGCATGCGAAGATATGCAAGAATGCATAGTGGATTGGTCTTTAGGAAATCCTCTTCCGATTATTCTCCTAACTAGGCTTAATCAATAATTCAACTAGCCTCTTTCGATTACTAAGAAGAATTAATGAACTCAACTAACAATATAATGCAAAGATATCACAAGTTTTGCCTATCTCGATTACATGACCTAGTGAATATAGATGCAATAATTAAATCATCCAAAAATACTTCAATACCTAAAACTAGAGTTATAACCCACAAGCAATCATCAATACACCAAACCCATCAAACCATAAAGGGAATACTCTATAGATATGGAGTAATGCATCACAAATATGTTTAAAGTAAAGGAAAACATAAAACAATCCAAACTCAGGTCTTGAGTGAAGATTGAATGATAAACTCCTTGTTCTTTTGCTTATCCAACTCCTCCTTAGCCTCATTAGGTCTCCAATATGTCAAAAGTCCCAACAATAACTTTTTCCATGTATTTATACTAAGTAGGGTTGGGCCCAGACGAAACCACCTTCTCCTAGCTGAAATAGGATTTTCACTCTATAAACATTGCACAGGTGCGCCACATGGGGCGACGCGCCATGTGGGGAATTTGTGGGGAAATCCAGAGAGTTGTTGTCTGACAGACAATAAGAAAATGGGCAGCCGCGGTGCCCCACGCACCGAGGCAGTGGGCTTTTCTAAGACTATGGATGTTTCCACGCTTTTTGATATCCAGATGTGGTTTTCGACCCCCAAACGCGATCCCGACTTAATACCTTGAGCCTTTACTCATACTTCAAAGATCCAAATAGCTTAGAGAGTTGATTTATGATAGACAACAGGAAAATGGGCAGCCACGGCACCCCATGCACCGCATCAGTGGGCTTTTCTCAGAGTACGGAATCTTCCTCGCCTTTTGATATCCAGATGTGGTTTTCGACCCCCAAACGCGATCCCGACTTAATACCTTGAGCCTTTACTCATACTTCAAAGATCCAAATAGCTCGAATTCATTTTGTAACATCTAAATAGCTTGGAATTACTCTTACAAGGCATAAAACACATAATAAGTACAAAACACTAGCGATTAAAGCTCAAACACAATAAAAGTACAGTAAATTAGAGTGCGATAAACGACTAAAATACGAGATTATAGCTTACGATCATGCAGTACTGTCAATATTGCATCATGTAAATAAGTTTTCATCGCGATGGGAAATTCGTCGGATTAGTAGCGGCACGAGAAATTAACACAGTTGCAATATCATGTCGATCCCCCAAATACAGAGATGTTAAATAGCATTTAGAGAATTCAGATGAGGAAAATTTACTTTCTACCTCGACTGAAAATCTGAAGAATGAAGCTGATATAGATGCGAGGCCCAATGTAATTCAAGAGCGAGAGGAGAATGAAAATATTAACACAACTATGGAGGAGCTCGAAGACGTTATATTGTTCGTCCACTTCCCTGATAAAAAAGTTTATATTAGGACAAACCTGAGTTCAGAGATGAAAAGTAAGTTGATTGAATTTTTACGTGCTAATGCTGATTGTTTTGCCTGGTCGCTTTCAGACATAAAAGGTATACAACCGGAACTAATGACTCATAAGTTAAATGAAGATCCATTACACCCTCCGGTAAAGCAAAAGAAACGAAAGCAAGGGGCGTTTAAAAATCATGTAATTCAAGACGAGGTACAAAAACTTCTGAAAAATCAGGTATTTCCTTTACCGCATATAGATCAACTAATTGATTCTTCCATTGATCATGAGCTTTTAAGTTTTTAGATGTGTATTATATATATAAACAAATTAAAATAGATCCTCTAGATGAGGAAAAAACTTCTTTTATTACAGACAGGGGGAATAAAGTCATGCCATTTGGCTTGAAAATGCTAGAGCTACATACCAACGGTTGGTGACTAAAATATTATAAGAAAACTTTTAAAAAATTATGGAAGTCTACATTGACGACATGCTAGTAAAATCAACATAAGTGGGAGATCATTTCCATCATCTGAATGAAACCTTTGGGATACTCTGCAAATATAACATGATGTACTCGCGAGCAAAAAAGAAGTACAAAGGCTAACATGTAGTGCATAGGCCCTGGGAGATTTATATCTAAATCCTCAAAGAAGTATTTTAAATTCTTTTCAATATTGAAAAAACAAAATCAATTTGAATGGACTGACGAATACCAACAAGCTTTGAAGTATTTGAAAATATATTTGTCAAATCCGCCCCTATTGTCGAAACCAAGGGACTAAGAGAGGTTACTCGTCTACTTAGTTGTATCAGAAATGGCAATAAGTGCGTTATTGGTGCGAGCAGACAAAGGTATGCAATCTCTAATTTATTATGTTAGTAAAACTTTGTTGGATGCTGAAACACGGTATCCTCATTTATAAAAACTAGTGCTAGCATTGATAATGGCATTAAGAAAGTTACAACCATATTTTCAATGTCATCCCACTTCTGTTGTAGCTTCTTTTTCATTAAGGAATATTTTGCATAAACATGAGTTATCAGGGATATTAGATACATGGGCAATAGAACTTAGTGAATATGATATTGTTTATCATCCTAGAACTCCCATAAAGTCATAGGTACTAGCATATTTCGTAGCAGATTTCAATTCAAGCCTACTTCCTGAAACTGAAAAAGAGATACGAGTATTTACCAGATCTAATCTGGGGACATAGAGAAATTATTAGGCAAGCAATAAAGTGATATCTAATTACCAATAATGAAGCCGAATATGAGGAAGTAATTACAGGTTTGGAACTTGCAAGAGAACTGGGGATTGAACAAGTTGAAATCAAAAGTGACTCACAACTTGTGGTAAATCAAATGGAAGGGAGTTACGTGGCTAGAGAGAGACGAATGCAACAGTACTTGGAAAAGGTACGAGCACTACTACGGTAGTTCCAAACTTGGAAAGTTGTTCAAATACCAAGGGAAGAAAATGCAGAAGCTGATGCGTTGACAAATTTGGGGTCTGTGGCTGATGTATCAAACACAAAAAATACAATTGTGGTGCACTTGTCTCATTTAGCCTTTAATCAAACCAAAAACAAGGTAAATTTTGATAATTTAACTCGGTATTGGAGGAATGAATTTGTGCATTATTTGCAGTAAGGAATTTTACCTGAGGATAAAAAGAAATCTATAACGAGCCAACCGGTCGTTTTGAGAATTAACATCCTGTTCGGTGGAATAAGGTCTTGAGAAATTTCGTATTATGTGTTATGACTTGCGTGTATGGCCGAGTTTAGTTTTCGGATGATTCGGGATCAATTTGGAGGAAAGATTCTTGTTTTAGCAGCTTAGGCGGTGAGAGTTGATCGGTGTTTTGAATTTTGTGTAGACGACTCCAAAATGACATTTTTATGATTCCAATAGCTTTGTATGGTTATTTTGGACTTGGGCGTGCATCCGGATTTGGAGGTCCGTAGGGTAATTTGAAGTATTCAGCGAAAAATTAGAAAGTTAAAGTTTTGGAAGATTGAAAGGTTTGACTGAGCATTGGCTTTGGTGATATCAGGCTCGGATTGCAGTTCCTAGTGTTGGATTAGTTCCGTTATGTCATTTCTACCTGCATGCAAAACTTGGCGTTATTCCAGGTTGATTTGTTATGTTTTGGCACGAGTTTTGGGAGTTAGAAGACTTGGAAATTCATAAGTTCTGATTCGTGGTTTCGATGTTGTTTGATGTGATTTGAGGCCTCAAGTAGTTCCATGTTACATTATGGGACTTATTGGTATATTCGGACGAGGTCCCGAGTGGTTCAGATGAGTTTTGGATGGGGTTCAGATCATTGGAGCATTGTTTGGGGCTGCTGGAATTTCATGTTAACTGGTGTCTTCGCACCAGCGCGTGAGGGTCCGCAGGTGCATGCATGCAGAAGCGCGAAATGGTCGCAAAAGTGAAATGGGCAGGTTTGGGCAGTTGCGAAGAATATTTCTCACATACGTGATCGCCGAAGCGGATGAGAAAGGCGTAGAAGTGGGGCTTTCTTCGCAATTGCAGTGAGCGACCTCTAGTTATTCTCCACAAAAGCGGATGTTTTGTCGCAAATGCAACACCGCAGAAGTGTCCAATGCGTCACAGGTGCGATCGTGCCTGGGCAGAATCATATAAGTCGAGGGTTTGGCCATTTTCAACATATTTTGAGTTGTAGACCTCAGTTTTGAGAGATTGTTCATGTGTGTTTTCAAGAAAATCATTGGGGGTAAGTGTTATTCACCCAAAATTTAGAACATTACATGATCCCATCTTTATTTTTATCTTATAATTAGTGTTTTGAGTTGAAGAAAATGGGAGTATTTGAAGAAATATTTCAAAATGTAAAATGATGATTTGAAGGATGAATTGATGTCCGAAGTTAATAATTTTGGTATGGTTGAACTCGTATCGGAATGGGCATTCGGGTTTTGTAAATTTTATCGGGTTCCGAGGTGTAGGCCCAGGGTTTGAGTTTTGGATTGACTTTTAGTTCTTGTTAAATATTGAAGCTTTATTACCCGGAATTGTTTTCTATGAGTTTAATTTATGAATTGAAGTTATTTTGACTAGATTTGAGTCGTTCGGAGGTTGTTTCACTAGAGAAGGTCATTTTTGAGTATCAGTCTAGCTTCTTTGAGGTAAGTATCTTACCTAACTTTGTAGGGGGGGGGGG